>BAUE01106557.1:0-15002 GCA_000787875.1 Solanum virginianum | reverse complement strand
TACTGTAGCAACCCGTATGGGTTGCTACTGTTCACCTGGGAGATCATCTCTGTTGTTTTTCTAAGTGTTTTGTGAGGAAAAAATATCCTTGGCTGACTATATAACACATAGGTATGCATATATAATGAAAACATTAAGTCTTGGCCACTTAAAAGAGGTAATATCTTGGTCAATTCTCACTTGAACCAATCAGCATATATAATGAAAACATTAAGTCTTGGCCACTTAAAAGAGGTAATATCTTGGTCAATTCTCACTTGAACCGATCACAAGTTAGCAAATATCACTCTTCTAGATATTTAATATTTCTCAAAGAAATAAGAATACACTTGTCCAATTTCTTATACTCTATCTACAAGAGTTGTACAATTGTCCAAATATATTTAATGAACTTGAATGTGTAGATGTGCTTATGTACACATATATATCTCTACACTTGCTCTATTTTAATCCTCAACTTCCAATGACGTCTCTTTATTCACAACCTTTCCAACGTGCAAAAATACGAGTTCTAACATTTAAGTTACAAAATTTGAAATTTTCGTAAAATAATTTTTTAATTTGTTTTATGGGGGTGGGAGTGAGGTGGGGGGGAGGGAGGCTGGGGGATGAGGGCCCGACGTGGGGTAAAAAATTTAAACTTCCAAGATTTGAATTTTTCGTAAAATAAATTTATTTTGGCCAATCACAAATATTTTTTGACTTTTTTTTAACTATAAATAGGTGGAATAGTTTTAGAGGACGTGACATTTTCTTTTTTTAAAAAATATAAATAAGTGGAATAACTTTATGAGATTACATAGTGGGATTGGACATAAAATTCATGTCATAGAGAGTGTATCTCACTCACATAGGTTGCTGGACAGTTGTGCCTACTTGATAAAAATAGGCAAGTTGGAGTGCTTATTTGTGCACTTTGAAAGTCTGAGTTCCAACTTAAAATTTCGCTCCAAGTTAAGGGGTCAATTTATGTATTGTGCTAAAAAATAATGAGAGCAATAAAAAGGCATACCAAACTCATAAGGCTCAAACCTAAATTAAGATCACCTATACGACTCTCCAAAAAGGATACTAACACTAAAATATACCTGAAGCAAGGGCCTAAATCTAAACGAAAGTCTCCAAGGATCTATACTAGCCTAAGGCTTACCCAAAAATATGAAAATAAAATCAAAGGAAAAAGAGAATACTAGGCGAATACAATTCAAATGTACATGACATTTATACTAAATAATATCAAAAAGAGCTTAGTCAATAACAAAAGTCGTTGCCTCCTCGAAGTTGATCACGCGCGCTCCAAATCTACTTCGCAAAAGCGATTTGTGTCTGTCGCCTCCAAAAGCTGCCACTCTATTAAAATATGATCACCACATCAGTAGGGATATTTTGACGTTAAAATTATAATTTTTAGAGCCGCATCCAAAGTTTATTCTAAAATAGAATTTTAGGACTCGTGATGAAAATTTCAAAATTGACTTCGTAAAAATTAAGCTTGTACCCCCAAAATGTGGACAATTTGATGCTTAGAATGGAGGAAATTAGGCCATGCAATAAAAATTCAATTAAAGGAGAATGCAAGAAGAGGACATATTTTATCTACCCTAAAATGGTGATTTTCATGCTTCCTCGAACATTTTCTTTATTTGCGTAACCACAATTAAAACGAACCTGATATAGTTTAAATCGCTCAAATCGAAGTTGTATAGCTCCAGAATTTGCAAAATAAAGAAGGATTGTTTCATTGGAGCGCGTGTCTAGTCTTTATCAAAAGACCAATCAAAGTACTCGTTGCCACCATGAAACACAAGGTCCACGATCATGGCCTACAACCAGCCAAGGCATTGCCAACGTAATGAGGTCCCCGTACAATTATGGAGAATAGGTGGCTCATCTCGCGATTGTGGCCTTAGGCCACAGATCCCATAGGTTTGGCCAATTGAACTTTGCGATCATAGAGGTGATTTTATGAGAAAAATCATAATAATAAATTCAGTGAAATCTTTTAAAGTGGAATCTTAAAAAGATAAAGTGTACGTAGATTTATAGAGACCATTTTTATGAGTAATTACTATTAATTAAATATTTAAAAATCAACTCTCGAGCACTACTAGGTAGGGGTGTTCATTGACCTGATTGGTTCGAATTTTTTAAATATCAAACTATTTAAAAATCAACTCTCGAGCACTGCTAGGTAAAGATTCCACTACTTTGGGTGAAAATAGACTTCCTCAAAAAATCTTTTGAGTGTGGACATTGTAACAAAACGTCCTAACATGTGATTTGAAACTTACAACTAGCCAAAATATTTCCTACTTTCAATTCAACTTTGGAAAGTTATTTTGGATCATTTTCCACTTTCCTAACGACGAAAAGATATAGAAACTTGACTAGGAATTGTATTTGCTTATTCATCACATATAGTGCCCCTTAGCTATTATCTGACCCACGTCTCCCTACTAACAACATTATTCCTTCTATTTCATACTAATTAAATTGTTCAAACTTAAGAAACTTACTTGGAGCTTTCTTTCATTTTTCCTTGAAAAAGTAAAAGATTTACAAAAAAAAAAGTGGTTCATGTATTATTTATATAAAAAATAGCGCAAAATTAGCAAACTATGCATGATTTTATAATATAATTTGTCAAAAGTTATAGAAAGTACACACTACTATATAATGTATATTACTTATACATGAGCTATCCACTAAATATACATTATGATACACAAATATATATTTACATACCTATACAACGAGGACTATTTTTTTATAATTTTTTAAGTTTAATGTCTCCCGGTGTAATTTGCTTTTAAAAATAACTTAAAAGGTAAAAGTGGAAAATCATGTTCAATATATGCAATAATTTTTTTGCTTAATAATATTTCATTGTCTCACAAATTCACTTAATATGAAATAAAGGGAGTAACTAACTATCTAACTACCAAACTAACTATTGCTAATTGCAAGTAATTGGCAGATATAATAATTATGGTAAGCATGTGCGGAGCTAGTAGCCTGCACAAAATTAGGTTAATAAATACACATTAAATATATATAAATATCAAACTTAAAATCTCGTTGTAATATTTTAAAATTATCATTACAAAATTTAAAAATTTATAAAATTGAAATCATAATTCTGCCTCTCCGATGGGAAGCAGCAACTAATCAATTAGACAATTACTGGAAAAAAATAGAAATTCAAATCAAAACCATTTTGCAAAGTTCATGGTCAAATTTAGGCGTTTTGCAAACCTAATTCACATATTTTCTAATTTTTTGTTTTGCAAACCTAATTCAGATATTTTCTAATTTTTTTCATGTTTAGCTAATATTTTCTTTAGAAGGATAAGTTTCACAAATAGCACTTTATATTAATTATATTCCCTTCATCCTCAAACGTATTTTATCTTTATTCCACTCTCGTAACTCCATTCCCGTCACTCTATAATCCCACCCTCCCAGAACACCACCCATATTGTGGACCACATCGTGTGGTCAGACAAAACATCTAGAAATTCTACATATGGAAACTTCAATGCAGATACTTGATATTCTTGCCAGATAAAATATTTTTCTTCATACCAAACATACCATCGATAAATAATTGCAGCGACCCCTTTTATTACTCTCAAAAAACACTTAGAGCCTGTTAGGAAGGACAGCTTGATAATTAGATTTGGTGAAATTGGGTGTAATTACACTGTCTGACCTATTTGGTTGGACATGTAATTACATGGTCAGCAGGTAGTAATTTACTGATTGTATTTACACTTTTCAATTTACAAGGGGAGGTTGTGAATTACAGGTAATTACATGGTGTAATTACATGCTGATTACTTTTTAATTTCTATCTTTTATTTTTATTTTATGTTTTTATTCTAATTTATTTTTATTTTGATTATTTTAAATTCTTTTTATATTTTATTCTAATTTTTTCTAAAACTATATTTTATTTTATAATATTTATTTTTTATTTCTTTCTTATTCTCAATCTTTATCAAGTGATTCTATAGAATTTTTAATACAAATATTCCCTACTCTCAATTCAACTTTGGAAAGTTATTTTGGATCATTTTCCACTTTCCTAACGACTATTTAAAAATAGGGGAAATTATATATATACACAACAACAAAAAGTAAAAGATTTACAAAAAAAAAAGTAGTTCATGTATTATTTACATAAAAAATAATGCAAAGTCAGCAAACTATGCATGATTTTATAATATAATTTGTCAAAAGTTATAGAAAGTACACGCTACTATATAATGTATATTACTTATACATGAGCTATCCACTAAATATACATTGTGATACACAAATATATACTTATATGCCTATACCCGAGGGCTATGTTATTGTAATTTTTTAAGTTTAGTGTCTCCCGGTGTAATTTGCTCATAACTAAAAAGGTAAAAGTGGAAAATGATCAATATATACAATAATTTTTTTTTTGGCATAACAGGATTATGTCAATTTTTTTAATTTTGAATTTAAAACTTTGCATAACAGGATTATGTCAAATTTTTTTTATTTTGAATTTAAAACTTATGTTATATTTTTTAGTTTCATCTGTTTTTGTAGTATTGACTTAATATTTCACATTACAAGCCATTTATTTATTTTAGTTATATTAGATAGATTATTTTTTTGTCAAATATTTACCAATTTTACTATGACATTATATTTATAATATTTAATATTTTTGTCAAATGCACATTTCATGACGTTTCCATAAAACTTATTTTTTAGTTTTATACTTAATTGAGGGAATGACCTGGGAGGCCCTTATACTTGGTTCCATTTGTCAGTTGGACCCTTGTACTTATGATTTTGCCAACTAAATACTTAAATTCGATGAAACTCAACATATTAAACCCCTCCTACCATGTGTGTAGCTCACTCTCCCTTCCATGAATGACATGTCATTTCCACATCATATATATTAATTCCATGTCATAATATCCCCATAACTATTTTTCAGTTATTAATAAAAATTTTAATTAAACGACAAAAGGTAATAAATTTTATATTTTTTTAAAAAAAATAAAACGAGGTTTCTCTCTCCTTTCCTCCTCCTCTACCTTCCCCAACCTACAATCACCATTTTCATTTCCTTTATTTCTTTCTTCTTCATTTTTCTCCACACAAAAAAGAGGGTTGTATTCAATTGAGAAGAAAAAGATGTCTTTCTCGGTTACTAAAGCTGACACATAGTAGGACAATCCAAATTAAAGCAAAGCCACCGGCGGCCGATGACGAATTTAGAAAAGGAAAATAAGATAGTAATAAAGCCAATTCATTGTGGAGGAAAAGAACACTGTGATTGGATAGCATTATTCAAAAGAGTATACACTCACATTTCTTCAAAAAAATACTCCCACTTCTAATTTTTGAAATGATAATTTTGTATTTTTAGTGCCCTCTTCTTGTATTCCCTTGTTGAAGAATGTTTTGATGTTAAAAAAATTATTAAATCTATTAGTATAATTTCATCTGTGGAGAAAGAAAGAGTGGTTAAAAAAGAACAAGAAAAAAAATAGAGATGAAAAGGAAGAAAGAGAAAGAGTGTGGGGGGGGGATCTTTTAGTCATCCAGCAGCAGTCAAAAGGTTTTTTTTCAATCAATCAAGCATCAACTATACATCTCCATCCTTCATCTGATTAGGAAAATTTAATACGACAAAAGACCAGAATTTAGCAGAAAGAAGAACAATTGAATTATATTTAATTTTTAACTTTTCTTTCTAGTATTCTTTTTATTTTATTTTTAAATTTTTTGTCAAACATAGGTATTTCACGCTCTTTTTTGCATGAAATTACGCATATTTGCCAAGTCTTGCCACATAAGCTTGGTCAATGGCCAATGGGTTTAATATGTTGAGTTTCATCGAGTTTAAGTATTTAGTTGACAAAATTATAAGTATAAGGGTCCAACTAACAAACGACGTCAAGTATGAGGACCTCCTAGGTCATTCCGCCTACTTAATTTAATTAAAATATACTAATTTAAAAAGATATAAATTAATTTTTTTATAACATTAGTTAAGAATATATATTTATTAATTAATATATTTTTAAAAGACAATAAATATCTTAAATATTTAATTTAATATTATTTATAAATACCTATATTTGTCTAATATAAATTATTAATTTTAGATAATTAAATTTTATTTTAAAATTTAATATAACTTTGTAATTACATTCGTGCAACTAAACAGAATGCTTGTAATTACACTATAATTACAGTTTGACAAACAAACAGGATAATGTAATTACCAAGATGCATAATTACAGGGTGTATAATTACTACCCTGGTAATTACACCAGTTCCAATTACCAGATGACTTTTCAAACAGACCCTTATTTGTTCTCTCAAAAGCTTGGCCATGTACTTTACAACAACAATAATAACATACCCAGTGGAATCTCACAAGTGGGATCTGGGGAGGGTAGAATGTACGCAGACCTTACCACTACCTCATAAAAGTAGAGTGGTTGTTTCTTGGGAACCCTCGTCTCAAAAATCCATAAGCAAAATAAACTAGATATGACAAAAAGTAAAAGACAGGGAATAACAAAAAATGACTAATAACCAAAAGCACGTGACAATACGTAAATATGATACAATTAACACATAAATAACAAATAATGACAACACATGTTATAAAACACTACTACTCCTCTACCCTACTATACCCCATAACTAGATATCCATCTAACCCTACCAACCAATTAGCCTACTACTCTAATTCGCGACCTCTACTTCTTTACTACTACTCCTCTACCCTACTATATCCCATGACTAGATAACTACCTAACCCTACCAACCAATTAGCCTACTACTATAATTCGCGACCTCCGCTTCTTTCTATCTAGGGTCATATCCTTAGTGAGATCAAATTCTGCCATATCATGTTTGATCACCTCCCCCCAGTACTTCTTCAGTCTACCTCTACCCCTCCATGTAGCTCTTAAAATCAACCTCTCGCACCTCCTAACAGGAGCATCGGTACTCCTTCTCTTCACATGNTATACTTTACTCTTTTAAAAGTCAGCATTTTTGGCATTATATAAATTGAGACAAAGTGAGTAAAAAATTAGTACTTCCCCCCGTTTGAAAAATAATCAAACTTAATTTGACACGAAGTTCAAGAAAAGAAAGAAGACTTTTTAATTTTGTGTCTAAATTAGAGTTATGTCAAATATACTAAAATATCTTTTAATCTTGCGATCTTATACATGTCATGTGAAAAGTTAAAATAAAAATATTTTCAAAAAAATTGAAGTAGATTAAAAAAGAAAGAAGTATTTTGTATCTATACTATAAGTGTGAATAAAGCTACTCAAGTTGGCAACTGGTCGACATGCATGCTTGAGCAGTTTGAGAGTATATTCATAATTTTTCAGTAGTTCTTCCATTTTAATTTCTTTATCTTATTATTTATTATTATTTTTATTTTTAAAATTTGCATAAAAATACATCATTGAAAGTCATTGATGTGTCAGGTAACCAACTCGAAGGTACTCTGCCTCGGGATTTGGGGATCAACCTTCCTAACTTGGAGTGTCTCAGCATTAGTAAGAATCGATTCAGTGGATCACTTCCTTACTCACTTTTCAACCTCTCAGGACTCACGTACCTTTATGGAGCATCTTGAGGGTATATCTGTATTTTTTTTTGTGATTCTTCTATTTTAATTTGTTCATCTTATTTCTATTTTTTTAATATATATATATATATATATATATATGATAATTGAAAATTTAAAGTACTTAAAAGACATAAAAAATGGTTGACTCCTAAAATTTTATCGGTGCCACATAAAATGGGACAGAGAAAGTAACATGTATTTGGAAACAATGTAAAAATGTTGTAAAATCTCAAAAATTAATTTTATAAGACATGTAAAAAAATTAATGAGTCTTAAAATTTTATCGATGCCATATAAAATGGGACATAAAAAGTAACATGTATTTAAAAATAATGTAAAAAATACTTTAAATCTCAATAATTAGCAGTTTAAAATATTTTTAAAACATAAAAAACTTCAGTTGACTTTTGAAGTTCTATTAATGCCGCATAAATTGAAGCAGAGTGAGTAACATATATCATTTAAAAATTATTAAAAAAAAGTATTGTAAATCATAATAATTGATAATTTTAAATGTTTAAAAGACACAAAAAATTTGATTAATTTTTAAAATTCTATTAGAGCCACATAAATTCAGATGAAAAGAGTAATATGTATTATCTAAAGATTACATTAAAAATACTATAAATTAAATAATTTAAAAAATTAAAATATTTAAAAATTATATTAAAATTACTAGCTCTCCAAATTTTATTAGAAAAAAATAACATATATTAATCCGTACCACTAGTATTATTTAGAAGTCAAGAAGAAAAATCATTGAAGTTCTATATACGGAAACTTCAAATCAAGTGCTTATTTTCTGTCAAATTAGTTTGAGAAATGGTCTTTATTGACTAGTCTGTTGTCAAATAGTACCCCTTCGTTTAAAAAAGAATGATGTTGTTTGACTTGTCACAAAATATATTTTTAAATTTTGTGATTCTAAATTAGAAGGCAAGGGCGGAGCCAACATATAGTGAGGGGGTTCACCAAATCCCTTTCGGAGAAAAATTATATTATTTATACAAGATTAAAATTATTTTTTTATGTATATATAATAGATTTCGAACCTTCTTCAACTAGGAAGTGATTCTTTGCATGGCGGAGTCACTATTAACTCTATTTATTGTTATAGTAAATCAGTGTATTAAGATCTCAATCTGATATCTATAAATATTTCATTTTGTAGAGGCTGTATTTATTCTAAAAGATAGAGCAATTAACTATGGCCCATCATCTTTACAAGACCTTTCTTCTCCCACTTATCTTGACACTAAGTTTTCCCTCAAAATCAGATACTACTCAATTGTATCACAATAATTTGACAGATATTCAAGCACTCTTTGCCATCAAGAGTGATATAATTGATCCTTTTGACTCTTTGATATCATGGAATGAGTCTGTTCCATTCTGTCAATGGCGTGGCGTGGTATGTGGAACGCGAAATCAACGAGTCACTGAACTAAACCTTCTTGACCATAAGCTCACCGGTGTGTTATCACCTTTTGTTGGAAATTTGAGCCTACTTGTACGACTAGACATCGGAAACAATACCATTTCTGGCAATATCCCTCCTGAAATAGGCCGTTTGACAAGATTACGCCAACTATATTTGCAAAACAATTCATTCCATGGTGAAATTCCATTCAATCTGTCGTTTTGCACTAACCTCGTTGAGTTATGGGCGTACAAGAACAATCTTGTAGGCGTGCTTCCGAGGGAGCTTGGTTTTCTTACCAATCTCAAATATTTCAGTTTCAGTTACAACAATCTCATTGGTGAAATCCCAAAATCTTATAGTAACTTTTCAAGTCTCTTGAAAATGTACCTTCTGGATAATGATCTCGAGGGTAAAATCCCTGATGAGTTTGGGAAACTGAAAAGTTTGAAAATATTTGATGCGGACTATAACAGGTTATCTGGTACAATTCCGAGCTCATTGTTCAATCTTACATCATTGAAAGTCATTGATGTGTCAGGTAACCAACTCGAAGGTACTCTGCCTCGGGATTTGGGGATCAACCTTCCTAACTTGGAGTGTCTCAGCATTAGTAAGAATCGATTCAGTGGATCACTTCCTTACTCACTTTTCAACCTCTCAGGACTCACGTACCTTTATGTTGGCAAAAATAACTTAAGAGGACATGTTCCTAGGTTCGATAAGCTGCATAATTTGTTTGATTTAGGCATGGATAGTAATCAATTTGATAATGACTTGATGCTCATGTCCTCCTTAACAAATGCAACGAACCTGAACCGTCTGTATCTTCAAAACAACGCGTTTGGAGGGACATTTCATGAGTTTTTCAGCAACCTTTCAAGCAATCTGGCGTTTGTCGACTTATCAAACAATCGGCTTTCAGGACATATCCCAGTAGAGATTGGGAAATTCGTCAACTTGGAAGAGCTTAGGCTGAGCGGGAACCAACTCACAGGTATCATCCCTCCGACTATTGGGAAGCTTTATAAGCTACGATATTTACTCCTGTCCCAAAACAGAGTCTCAGGTAGTATACCCTCTTCTGTTGCAAATTTGAGCCTTTTAACGGAGTTAAATCTTGATCGTAACAATCTTAGAGGTAGAATACCTTCAAGTGTTGCAAAATGTCAAAGCTTGTTGTATCTTAACCTAAACCAAAACAATTTAATCGGTTCAATACCCAAAGAAATTTGTCTCATCTCTTCCTTAGTTGTTCTAAATCTTTCAAGTAACAACTTTACTGGTGCCCTTCCAAAAGAAATCGATAGCCTGACAAATCTCTTATCGTTAGATGTCTCTTTGAATAATCTCACAGGTGAAATTCCAAGTACACTTGGGAGTTGTGTGACACTTTTTAACTTAACAATGAAAAGGAATTTATTCTGCGGGAGTATTCCTTCCACTTTCAGTTCACTCAAGAGTCTTCAAGTTTTAGATCTTTCGCATAATAAGCTGTCAGGTATAGTTCCAAATTACTTGGAAGGATATGACTTGCATTTCTTAAACTTGTCGTATAATGACTTAGAAGGTGACCTTCCACGACGAGGCATCTTTGAGAATGCGAATGTAGATTCTTTCTTTGGAAATCCTAGACTCTGTGGTGGTGTGCCTGGCTTGAAACTTCCCAATTGCAACTTCAATCGTTCGAAGAAGATAAACTTTAAGCTTGTTCTTTTTGTACTATTGGGATTTTTGGGGCTAGTTGTTATGGTTTGTGCCTTTCTCTTCTATCGATTCAGAAGGTCCAAGAGAACATTTCCTACATTAGCTAAAGATCTAAACGAACTCATAGCTATGTCCTATCAAAGTATTCTCAAAGTCACCAACGGGTTTTCTACGAGCAACTTGATTGGTGTAGGGAGTCATGGATATGTTTATAAGGGAATTTTAGAAACGGATGGTAAACATGTTGCTATAAAAGTATTGAATCTTTTACAATATGGAGCTGTCAAAAGTTTTATAGCAGAATGTGAGGCCTTGAGAAATGTTAGACATCGGAATTTAGTCAAGCTACTTACTGCATGTTCTGGTGTTGATTATCGTGGCAACGAGTTCAAGGCATTGGTTTACGAGTTTATGGCCAACGGAAGTTTGGAGGATTGGTTGCATCCAGATAATTCAAGACCAAATGTTCAACCAAGAAGGTTTGGATTTCTACAGAGGCTCAATATTGCTATTGATGTTGCTAATGCAATTCATTATCTTCATAATGATTGTGAAATATCAATAGTTCATTGTGATCTCAAACCAAGTAACATTCTCCTTGACAATGAATTGGTTGCTCATGTTGGAGATTTTGGATTGGCAAGATTCCTACATCTCACTGATAAAAGAATTCCGACAAGCTCTACAACTTTCAAAGGATCTATTGGCTACATAGCTCCAGGTATATGATCATGTTACAAAATTAACTTAGTGTGGAACTATCAATTTTGAATTTAGCTTAGGTCATAACATGAGGGTTAAGCATTTATATTGTTTTACACTAGGGCAAAATACTACTTCCATGTAGTAATGTTGCTCGCACTACAACAAATAAAGGATTTGCAGTGATATAATTACCACTATATTATCAATTGCTGCTAAAAGGAAAATCTGTTGCCACTAAATGTCTCTTTTGTCGCAGAATATGGGATGGGAAGCGAGCCATCAACGCAAGGTGATGTGTATAGTTTTGGCATCGTCTTACTTGAAATGTTAACTGGGAAAAGGCCAACAGATGACATGTTTGGCGGAGATTTAAGCCTTCATGATTTTGTTAGGAATGCCATGCCTGATGGAGCATTTGAAATAGCAGATCCAATTCTTGATTTGGAAGAGGAAGAGATAAGTAGAGAGAGGTCTCAAATTCCAAGATTCATGAGAAGGCAAAAAATGGAAGAGGGTTTAATCTCCTTATTTGGAGTTGGAATTGTTTGTTCAATGTATGATTCAAGTAAAAGAAAAAACATCAAGGAGATTGTTAGAGAGTTGTGTTCTATTAGAGATTCTCTTGTTGATTGTACATGAAATACTTTTCTTTGTTTTGTTTTGTTTTGTTTTGTCATGAAAGGTTCCAATAATGTATTATGATGAATGATTTGAATATAATTATTCCTTATTTTAAGCTCATATTTGTACTCATCAACATATAAATAATGCTTTTATTTGTTTACTAGATGAGTAATTGCCCCTATATATAATAATCACCTAGACAAAATATGGTGTGATACTAGAAAGAATCGTGGTATATGCTTGGTGTAAGTGAAATTGATAGTGAATAAATTGGATGAAATTGATACCGGTAAATACATAACATTGATATTGGATATAGACACATTGATAATTGTGAATTTAATAATTGATATACATATACATAGGTAAAAATCTATATAATCTTATGCATATATAGCCAAATATATATTTTCATATTCTAGTGGATACATTCATAAAAATTGATATTGAATAAATATCTATATGAAAGTGTGAAGCACCAATACAAAGAAGAAGAGGAACGAGAGAAGGAGAGAGATGAGCAAGAGAGACAGTGCACCCCAGATACAAGCAAATTAAACTTCGAATATAATGTCCAAACAAAATTCAAACAAAACACGTCATGTTCAAAACTATCGCTTCGTGTAGTATTAACATATACGTGTTTTATAAAATTTACTTTTATTTTTTTGGATCATTCGCACAAATGCCTCTATTTTTTTTTTAGAGATTTTTAATTTTTGACCGACAAAATTATAGGTTTTAATTTTCAATCTAGAACTTTAAGTTTAAAAAAAGATCAAAAAGGCCATTGACAGCGAAAAATAGAAATAACTTGCATGACCAAAAATTTAAAAAAAAACAATGAAAAAACATTTGTTCAGTGGTACAAGCTATGCCCTAAAGTATAAGTTCAGGGACACAAATTATATCTTAAGAATAGGAATTAAGACACAAATTATGCCCTGTAGTATAAATGTTGTGACACAAATTATGAAAACAAAAGAAATTGAGTCAAGTCATAAGTTTAGTCACCCAAGATATACGTTTAGTGACACAAGTTATGTTATAGGGCATAAATTCTCTTAGTAATTATCAGTTTAATAATTACTTTGATATGTTTGTTTGCCAAATATAATTACAAGTGTGTTGTTTGGTTGCATAAGTGTAATTATAAAGTTGTTAAAGTTTAAAAATAAAAATTAATTATCTAAAATTAAAATTTTATATTTAAAAAGTAAGAATGTATACTATATTAAAAGCGTGAAGGCCCTTAGAAATGTTATTTGAACTTTTTGTCCTTCATTATAATACTCTTCTTTAGACAAAGTCGTCTTTTAACTATTTTTCTTAATTTATTATTTAATCTTTTATTTATTTAGTTTCAAGATTCACTTTTGGATTAAAATTTCTTTATATTTAGAATTCACTTTCGATCTAAGACTATGTAAATAATTAACAAATATTTTAACTATCAAATATTTGATTAATAAAAGTATGTAATATAACAAATTTTAAAACAAAAAAATAGTAAAATTATGTTGGAGACATTAAACTACTCCTTTCATTGTAACACCGCCCCTCCCCCCCTGAATTCTTTTCACCTAGTCTGAGTAGATGGACAGAGAAAACTGAGAGAATGACTGAGAAAAGTTGCTGAAAGAGAATCCACGAGGGTTATCTATGTCCCGTAGAAGAGGCCTCATAAATCCCTAGATGACTTGGTGAAATTTTCTAAGTCTGAGGCCCCTCTACGGGACAACATACGGCTCGTAAAACATTCGACAGCTTGTAGATTGGTTTCATGAATTGGTGATCCAAGAATCAACTTTTCAGTATCTTGAGTTACGAGTTATTAGACGACCCGTAGAAGTATTTACGACCTGTAGAAGGGGTTTCGTAGACTCTATGCCAAATTTCAGTAACTCAAATTTTTGGACCCTTATCTACGAGAGATCGTCTACGGTCCGTAGAATATTCTACAACCCGTAGATGGGGTCTTGTAGACCATGTCGGTAATTTTTAAGAGGAGTATTTTTGTCTATTCCTACACCTTTTTAACCCAATCTTTAGCCATTTTAGAGTTAATTACAATTCTAAAACAGAAACCTAAGAGCATTTTCACCATTCTTTGCCTTGGGGATTTCTTGAGAGCACTAGAGGAGAGTAGAACAAGGGTTTCTAATTTAAACATGAAGATTGATTGGAGGTTGATTGTTCCTTCTCCTTCCAGGTATGTAAGACTTACTAAAGTATGGAACTACGTTCGTTCATATGTCTCTTTCACCTATTTGAGTCAAAATTGAAATCAAGAGTTAAGTTTTGAAAATTTCATCATCCAATTACTGAATCCCTACATTTATCATGAGGTCTTATGATGATATATGAGATAATTATTGTATTGCATGACCACTGATATGAGCATGACATACATATTTTATACTTGATATCATAAATCCTCTATTGAATGGTTTTTTATAAAATTTATACATGGATTGAGTTAAGATTTGAGTTTGATTATCTAAATTAAGTAAATTGAGCACAATTGAGCATGAAGAGCATATAGTATCATGATTGCATGTCCATTGATGCATGTTGGTTGCATTCTATAATGAGTTTAATTGATGAGTTCAAATGACTGTTTGAGTCTGATTGTCTTCCTTGATTGATTGAGTTGATGAGAAACTGAGATGAGTTGAGATGGGTAACCTAATGAGGTTGAGATTTGAGTTGATTGACAGAGCATTGAGGATTGAGTTGATTGATGAGTTGAACATGTTTTTAGTCTTGGGAGGAGTATCGAACACCGAACTAGGAGCAAGTAAATATCTACTCTAACTCACAAAACTACGTTACCGGTGTAGGATAGTCGTTCAGCATGTTCTGACGACTTTTGTCCTAGATGATGGA
>BAUE01108697.1:0-12382 GCA_000787875.1 Solanum virginianum | reverse complement strand
AAAATCAATAATGCAAGCTCCATAGGCAACCAAAAAAATACTTGAACTTACCATTTTCATCAAGCTGTAAATTTGTCTTACTTTCTGAATTTACCATCATAAGCATATAATGGTAAGCATCAAGCACTACATAACCGTGCTTATATGTCCCCCTTACCAAAGCCTTTCCGATCTCACTTCCTTTCCAAACCTTCCAATAGATTAAATTCTCAATATATCTTTGTTGAAGGACCTTTAACTTTTAGGAACCTATCCTTGAAGTATGCACCAATGACTTTTACCGTAGCAGGGGGATTATGTCTTGTGAGATGTTGTGAACCACATGTATGCATTTTTTCATAATTTCTAATGTAAAGCCAATCAGAACTCTGGCGCTTTATAGCTCTCAACCACCACTTGCATTCGGGATGTACATATTTCACACAATACATAGCACGTGAATTGATCAGTTTCTTCTTTCGAAAATCTTTCTTCACACAAGTAATTTTCAAGGCAATATCTAACTCTTTCTTATTCTTGAATGACATACCAATGTAAAAATCAATTTCATCATCTTGAGCATGACTAAATTATGATGATTGTGTGGTTCCTGCCGTATTGTTGACAACTTTAAGAGTAGGAGTAGGAGTAGAAAGAGTCTGAGGAGTATTTTGTGCACTAAGACTTTCTTCGTCTAGAATATCAATGTCCGTCGAATCACATTCATCATTTAATATTTGTTGGTTTTGACAATTTTCAGTCATCTTTCAACCATATATACCCTTGAAATGGGTCTATCTTTATCTTTCAAATAAGTATGCAAACTTATTTGATATTTTATCCTAAATGGAGCGGCTTTTTGCTTTTCACCGCAACTATGCATGTAGGTGATGGTAAGATCTTTCAATTCACAATATAGTTCACAATAGGAAATGATTGTGTTTGCAATATCTTCATACGTGATCATTGCTATTGTCTCTACCATTTCTTTATTTTTCCAACACCAAATATAATGATTGTTGGACTCAACCCATTCACCAGTGCAATCCACTCCTATTGTTATTTTATCCTCCATTGATAGTATGGACGTCTGTACCATATTATGATTTAAAAGAAGAGTAATCATGATTTTGCTTTGATTTTGCCTGCAGTTGATTTAACAATTATTGAATAGTATTTAACAATTGTTGAAATACACTCAGGCAATAATTGTTAAAATATATTCAACAATTGTTATAATAACAGCTAGAGCACGTGCAACAGTTTTAACAATTGTTGCATGAGTTACTCAATGTGCTTTAACAATTATTAAAATAATAACTAGAGCACGCTAGAGGTTTTAACAATTGTTGAATACATTTCAATAATTATTGCATGAATTATTCAATGTGTTTCAACAATTGTTAAATAATATTCAACAATTGTTAAAACAACAGCTAGAGCACGCCAGCAGTTTTAACAATTGTAGAATATATTTCAAAAATTATTGCATGAGTCACTCAATGTGTTTCAACAATTGTTAAACAATATTTAACAATTGTTAAAACAACAGCTAGAACATATGCATTGATTTTAACAATTGCTGAATTATATTTTTAGATGAGTTACTGAATGCATTTTAACAATTGTTGAACGATATTTAACAATTGCTAAACAATAGCTAGAGCACGTGCAATAATTGCTGGGAGTATTTTTTAACAATTGTTGAAACGAATTCAACCAAAATAGTAGAAAATCAAAAAACTCATATGAATAGTACAGACAAAACAACAATATTAACTTAACAAAATGGTAAAAAAAATCATCTTACAAGCAATGCCCAATGATACAACAACGAAATTTATTATCAAATCGATAGAAATTCAAATTTTTTCTCAAATCCAAAAGGTTTTCGAGAAAAAAAATGCTATGCTCTGTCCTTTCTTATTCCCAACACAATAGCCACAAGAAACAGCAATAATAACACAAGGAGAAGGAGGAGGAAGAAGGGCCACTTTTGATTCTGCAATATTTTTTTTATTAATCACTCCAGATTCTTTCATTTCTAGAAGAACGAAGAAGAAGAAGAAAGAAATGACAGGAAATGATCGTTGCGGATGCACAACTTTTTTTTAATATATTAGGGTTAATAAAGGTTAGGTCAAAGTGTAAAAAAAAATACTTGAGGACTTGTTGAAAAAGTGGTTAAAGCACATTAATTATTAACCATAACATTATCACTTACCCCCAATAATTAAAACTATTGTCACTCTTTTTAACTTTCAAGACTTTTTGGTCACCCTTAATTAACATTTTTTGGTTTTCACCCGGTGTCCAGAGCCAGCGGAGCCCCGACTGAATTCTAATCGTGCACTATAGGGTCCATTTTGGGGGTGGTGCTTCCAACAAGATTTTTTCCATTGCCAGGCTCAAACTCGATACTTCTGGTTAAAGGTGAAGCATTCCCACCAGTGCATCACACCCATGTTGTTCACCCTTAATTAACTTGCCCGAGTGTAGTATACATATAAAGGGAAAGAAAAAAAAAGGGGGAAAAGAAATTAGGGGCACATGAACAACACACACCCGTGTAAGTCTAATATATGTGATATATGTATAATATGTTGAAAATACGTAGGATTGGGCCGTGTATTGGGCTATGTTAATTGGGTTTGGTCCCAAAAAAATGGATTAAATTGGGTCCAAAATAAGGCTGAAAAATGGGTTCAAGGTGTAGGGGAGTTGGATTTAAGAAATTAGCCACTTCAAATGCATTATGACTAATTAAAAGTAATGAAATTAAATTCGGTTGACTAATTTTACTACAAGATGAATTAATATAAATTAATTGAAGAACTTTTAATATTATCAACCTAAGATATTAAATTAATTACAAAATAATAACTCCTAAAATAAAAAATAAAATTTATTTGAGAAAATACTTTTTGTACCTTTGAAAGCTAATAATTTCAAATTGTCAAAATTAAAAGCTCAATAGTTAATTCATATTGTGGAGGGTAAAAATTGGATGTCAATAATGATGAATAAAAAAAATTAAATTCATCGTAACAAATTGAATTAAACTAGCGTGGATGATAAATTTTTAAAAATTAAATTAATCATATCAAAATTGAATTAATCTAGCATGGATGCTGAATTAAGTAAAGTAAATTAATCGAAATAAATTGAATTAAAGTAGCATGAATGACGAATTAAAAAAAAGTAAACTAATCATATAAAATTGATTTAAACTAGCATGGATGAAAATTTTAAAAGTAAATTAATCGAAACAAACTGAATTAAAATAGCATGGATGATGAATTAAAAAAATTAAATTAATTCTAACAAATTGAATTAAACTAGCATGAATGATGAATTAAGTAAAGTAAATTAATCATATCAAATTGACTTAACCTAGCGTGGATGATGAATTTTAAAAAAGTAAAATTATTCGTATCAAATTGAATTATTCTAGCATGAATGATGAATTAAAAAAGTAAATTAATCATATCAAATTGAATAACCTAGCATGGGGGATGAATTTTTAAAAAAGGAAATTATTCGTATCAAATTGAATTATTCTAGCATGAATGATGAATTAAAAAAGTAAATTAATCATATCAAATTGAATAACCTAGCATGGATGATGAATTTTTAAAAAAGTAAATTATTCGTATCAAATTGAATTATTCTAGCATGGATGATGAATTAAGTAAAGTAAATTAATCGTATCAAATTGAATTAAACTAGCGTGGATGATGAATTTAAAAAAAGTAAATTAATCGCAACAAATTGAATTAAACTAGCATGTATGATGAATTAAAAAAAGTAAACTAATCATATCAAATTGAATTAAACTAATATGGGTAATGAATTAAAAAAATTAATCGTAACAAATTGAATTAAACTAGCGTGGATGATGAATTTAAAAAACGTAAACTAATCATATCAAAATTGAATTAATCTAGTGTGAAAACTGAATTAAGTAAAGTAAATTAATAAAAACAAATTGAATTAAAGTAACATGGGTGATGAATTAAAAAAATAAATTAATCATAACAAATTAAATTAAACTAGCGTCGATGATGAATTAAGTAAAGTAAGTTAATTGTATCAAATTGAATTAAACTAGCATGACTAATGAATTAAAAAAAGTAAATTAATCATAAGAAATTGAATTAAATTAGCATGGATTATGAATTAAATAAATTAAAGTAATTAAACTAGCGTGGATGATGAATTAAATAAAGTAAATTAACCGTATTAAATTGAATTAATCTAGCTTGGATGATGAATTAAAAAAAAGTAAATTAATCGTATTAAATTGAATTAGTCTAGCATGGATGTTGAATTTTTAAAAAAAAAGTAAATTGGATTAAAAAAAGTAAATCGTATCAAAGTGAATTAAACTAGCGTGGATGATGAATTAAAAAAAGTAGATTAATCGTAACAAATTGGATTGAACTAGTGTGGATGATGAATTAAAAAAAAGTAAACTTATCATATAAAATTGAATTAAACTAGCATGGATGATGAATTTAAAAAAAAGTAAATTAATCGTATCAAATTGGATTAACTTTGCATGGATGATGAATTAAAAAAAAACAAATTAATTGTAAGAAATTGAACTAAACTAACGTGGATGATGAACTAAAGAAAAAGTAAACTAATTGTATGAAATTGAATTAAACTAGCGTGGATGATGAATTAAAGAAAGCAAATTAATCGTAGCAAATTGAATTAAACTAGTATAGATGATGAATTATAAAAAGTAAATTAATCATAACAAATTTAATTAAACAAGCATGAATGATCAATTAAAAAAAGTAAACTAATCATATAAAATTGAATTAAACTAGCGTAGATGATGAATATTAAAAAAGTAAATTAATTGTATCAAATTGAATTAGTTTAGCATGGATAATGATTAAGTAAAGTAAATTAATCGTATCAAATTGCATTAATCTATTATGGATGATTAATTTTTAAAAAAAGTAAATTAATCGTAACAAATTGAATTAGTCTTGCGTGGTTGATGAATTAAAAAAAATTGAATTAGAGGATAATTACATGTGAATAAAAAAGGAGTAGTTGATAATTTGTAGATTGAATCAAATTGTATTAAATACATATTAAAAATGGAGTTAGAAGAAAAATTACATGTTAATATCCACTAGCATCCTGAATTAATACTTGTGTAATACAAAATTAATTCAAAATGCAGATTTAAGCCTCGTGAAAACTATAACACATTAACATCCAGTACCATCCGAAATTAATCCTGTATTAAATATATATTATATATGTATTACACAACAGAAAACAACATAAGTAAGAGAGAGAGAGAGATATTTATACTTACCAATATGATTCAACCCGTTATAGAAAAAAATCATAATAGTGAAATATATATTAAAAGTCTCCAAAATATAATTAATACTATAATTTTGAAACACTCCAAAAACGTGTTTCGGAAATGCCTATAATCGTATTTTTATATATCTCTAAATCCATGCGTGATATAAAAAATCCAACTTTATATTCTCGATCAGGGGGAAAAATTGAGTAGGAAATAGGTATAACTCAGATATTAGAAAACCCGTAGCGAAAAATAATTTTTCCAAAATTTTTGGAAACAGAGAGGGTCCGCGATGGCTCCGCGACGCAGACCTAATACAGAGCAGTGTTGTCACTTCCTTATTTTCCCTGTTTTAGCCAAGGGCATTTGGGTCATAGCTCCATTCCCACTTATGCCTGCAAACACCTATACTTAGCCATTTTTCAACTTTATATCACTCAAAACCCTCTCAAAAGCCTCTCCAAGACTTAACCTAATATTTCATCTAAATTCAAATGTCCCAAGCTTAATTTCGAATCTCAAGAACTCCATTCATGCTTCAAGTTTCCTTCAAGTCTACATCAAGGAATCCCCAAATTTAGGTATGTGGGTTCCACTCATTGGGTCCTTTCACCCATATAGCCCAATCTTCCTATTTTATGAAAATTGCATGATTTCGTGGTGTATTACCTATGAGTATCTATTCTTATGAAATATGAGCATGATTTATATTGAGGTTTTATCAAATATTATTGATTATGCATAAATATCTAATTGAGCTTATACTATAAAGTGATCTTTGTCTATTGAGACTATACCTGACTCAAGCTATGAACTATTGTGAAGTTTTAATGTGATTTATAAGTTACCCATGATGTGGTTTTACCATGATTTGGTGGGCTGATTTGTATGACTTTAAGATGCATTGATTTCACTATATCATGATCTATACTCTTGCATTTTGCATGATTTGAACATGTACTCATATGTGCCCACTAAGTGTTCGATGAAATGTCAAGTCAAGAATTCTCAAGTTTTTATATGACCTCTTGCATGATTTTTACAAGTCTCGATTGTTGCTGAGTTATTGAGTTCTTATGCTAAGGTTTATGCTCTTAAATTGTGAAGCCTACTAGAAGGGGTTATGACCTATGTTATATGCCTTACCCGCTAGTACAAGGCCAATCTCTACATGAAGGGGTTATGAACTATATTGTATACCTTACCCTCATGTACGATTCGATGTTATGCAATATCTTATACTCATATGAAGGGGTTATGAATGACGTGGTACGCTTCACCCTCATATGCGATTCAATGTTATGTATTATCTCATGCTTACATATAGGGGTTATGACCTATGTTATCTTTCTACCCTTATATACTATTCATTTTCTCATGCTTACATGTAGGGGTTACAACCTATGCTACTCCGCTACCCACATGTACTACCCACTATCTACTAGAAGGGGTTATGACCTATGCTATATCCCTCACCCTCTAGTACAAGGTAGTTGGATGATCCATTCATGATGCTTTGTGGTATTAAGCAAGATATGCATGTACGACTATTCTTAAGCATGCTTCATCCTACTCATTGATTTCATATGTCATATTGAGCTTATGTTCATTGAATATAATTAAGTATCTCGTTATTATGGATATGGTTCTTGTTGCAGTACACCCCGTATACTTAGCACATTCAAACGTACTAACGCATACTCTATGCCTACATGATATTACCATGTAGGGACCAGAGCTACTATCAAGCATCCTCAACGTGGCTAGTTGGTTCTTGTGAAGAAGCTAGTTGGTGAGTCCTCAATTCCAAGGGCGATAACTATTCTCATTCATGCTTTATAGATTCTTGTTCTTATGTTAGATACTTATTAAATGAGGGTGAGCTTAGAAAGTGTCTTGGCCCCTGCTCCATTCTATGTTAGCGGTGTCGTTGGATATTATATCATGGTTTGATTATGTTATTAAAGCTTGACTCTTCTTACTCTATTTTTATTATGAATGGTTTTCCTTAGTCCCTTTTCCTTTTCATTTATTTGACTCTTGTATTTGCTTAATTTGCTTCCACAACCAAGGATGTGTAACGATATGCTAAGAGGCTTGTTTGGGTTGTCTTCAGGCTTTCCATTCGTTGTGTCACATCTATGCCCTAGGATTGGGTCATGACAAACTTGGTATCAGAGCATTAAGTTGTTAATAGTTCTCAAAATCCAATACACTGCATCGATTAGAGTCTTATTCATGGTTGTGAAGCGCACCACAACTATGAATGGGGAGGTTATGAGGCATTTTAGAAAATATTTCACTTCTTCATGATCTATATCGTGCTTTAGGTGTAAGATAAGACTTTTCTCCTAATGAATGCTCTTTGCTCTTCTAGATCATGCCACTACAAAGAGGAAGACCAAGTAGGGACCATGCACCCAGGGGGCAACCAACTTACCCGCTCCTCAAACTCGTCAAGATAGAAAGGCTACCGAAGTTGAGTTTTGGAATGCCAATACTAAGTTGGCCCATGCAATAACCAACCTATTGAATCAAGGGGCCCAAGCTCCTCATGCTTATACTTCAGCCTCAAGAGTAAGGGACCTCCGGAGTTTCATGGGTCCAAGGCAGAGGAAGACTCCCAAGAGTTCAGAGATGAGGTGTATAAGGTTCTATCCATCATGGGTGTAAGTTCAGATGAAAAAGAGAATCTAGCAGCCTATCACCTCAAAATGTGTGGATCAAATTTGGTTTGTGCAATGGAAGGTGAAGAGAGGAAATCATGATTCTATTCCTTGGGAGGAGTTCGAAGCTGCCTTCCTCAACTGGTTCTTCCCTATAGAGTTAAGAGAGGCTAAAATGATAGAATTTATAAACCATACGCAAGGTTCCATGAGTGTGAGGAAGTATGCCCTCAATTTCAACAAGCTTTCCAAGTATGCTCCACATTTGGTGGCCGACCCTAGGTCAAGGATGAACAAGTTTTGTTTCGGGAGTATCCGACTTGGGGAATGAAGAGTGTCATGCCACCATGCTATTGGGTGATATAGACATGTCCCGACTCATGGCTTATGCCGAACAACTCGAGGGGGAGAAGCTTAGGAAGAGGAGAAATGGGGAGTCCAAGAGGGCTCAGTTGGAGGGTGGTTTGTGACCATTTCCAACAAAGACATGAATTTCAAGGTCAAGGGTCCTCTAGTGCTCCAAACAAGTGATTTGCTAATGGTCGGGTGCTTAACCCAAGGGTCCAAGGTGGCAATAGTGGGGTGAGTTTTCCAAAAAGCCCAAAATATGAAAACATCATCATGGTAAATGCTTAAATGATTCGAAGGCGTGTTACGAGTGTGGGAGAGTAGGCTATAAGCTTATCAATTGCCCTTATGATCGAAACAAGGACAAGGATGGTCATTCACAAGGTCAAGATAGTCGAATTGATCAAGGGTTCAAGAAGGCCAACAAGGGGGTACTCCACGACATAATTGGTTCTATGCTCTTCAAGGGAGGCAAGGAGGGGATGAGGTGCCCGATGTTGTTACCAATATGTTAAAGATTTTTTATTTTGATGTGCATCCTTTGATAGGTCCAGGAGCCACTATTTCTTTCATTATTCCTTTTGTTGCTAGTATGTTCCATGTGTGTCCTGAATTGCTAAGTGAACCTCTTAGGTGTCTACCCTCATTGGTGAGTCTATTGTTTCTAGAAAAGTCTATAGGGGATCGTCCTATGTCCTTATTGCATAAAGTCTTGTCTTGTGATTTTTTTGAACTTGGCATGGTGGGTTTGGAGGTCTTGGGATGGTTTGGTTACATGCATGTCATGCTTCTATTGATTATAGAACCTGTCGAGTTAGATTCCAATTCCCTAATGAATCTGTACTTGAGGGGGAAGTTGTAAAATGCTAGTTGAGGGTAGATTCATTTCTTGTGATCCCTAAGGATTGCACTTACCATCTCGTAAGGTTAGGGGTGTTGAGTCTAAAGTCATTCCTATTGAGTCAGTTTCAATGATTAATGAGTTTCTTGATAACCTTCCCAATAAGGGCTAGTCACTTTTCTAAGATTGATCTTCTATTTGAGTACACTAAGTGAGGGTGAGAGATTGTGTTTTTCTCGAGACGGCCTTTCGGACTAGGTGTAGGCATTTGAAATTTATGGTAATGTTTTTTGTCTTGATTAATGCATTGACTATGTTTATGGATCTCATGATAGGGTCTTTAAACCCTACCTTGATATGTGCATAGTAGTTTGTGGATGGTATTATTGATTTATTTTTGGAATGAAAAAGATCTTGTGAGTAATTTGAAGGTGATGTTGAAAATATTGAGGGCTGAGAGGTTGTTTATTAAATATGATAAGTGTGAATCTTAGGTAAAAGAAAGGTGGTTAGAGAATTACACTGGTTAGCAAGGTTAGGAATGAGGTTGGATGAAGTTGAGAATGGTAGTGTAGTGGTTTTGATGGCTTCAAATCTTCTTTGGTTGATGAGGTCAAGTTAAAGCGAAACCTTCCCCCTGTTGCTAGTTGAATGCTTTGGTGGAAGATGGTAAAGTGGAGGTTTTCTTCCAAGGGGAAGATGGTTTCCTTAGGTACTAAGGTAGGCTATGTGTGCTTGTGTTGATAATTGGGTTATCTTCAAAGTCCCACCCATGAAGGGTGTGATCCAGCTTGGCAAGAAAGGGAATTGAGCCTAAGGTTGGTGGGTCCTTAGAGAGTGTTGAGGAGAATTGGTAAAGTTGCTTATGGATTGGAATTGCCTAGGGAAATAGATATGATTCATCTGGTCTTACGTATATCTATGTTGAGGAGATGTATTGGTGACCCAAGTACTATAGAACTCTTTGAGGTTGTGGGTGTTGTGAAGGATGAGTTGACCTATGAGGAGGTCCCGGTGGAGATATTGGATAGACATGTGGAAAGGCTGAGAAACAAAGATGTAGCACCTATCAAGGGTCTTTGGAGGAATCGATAAGTCGAAAACATCACTTGGGAAGCTAGAGTGGACATGAAGAGGTGATATCCGTACCTCTTTCACTCTATTCAAGCTTAAGATGGCAAATTAAGTCCCTTCTATGATTTCAAGTCTTAAGTTTCAACCCTCATGTCACTTTTTATGCATTCATGTTCATGGTAACAATTTTATAGTGATTTTTGATATTCTTGTTGAGATTTTTGATAATGATGTTTAAATATAATTGTTACATTCACGCCAGGCTGAAATATTCATGATTACTTCTCTTATACATGTTTCCTTGACATTCGGGGATGAATGTTCCCAAGCGAGAGATATATTGAAACGCCCAAAAAATGTGCTTCGAATATGCCCATAATCATAATTTCCATATATCTCAAAATCCCTCCATGAAATAAAAAATCTGACTTCATATTCTTGATCAGGAAAAAAATTGAGTTCCGGATGGTATAACCCGAATTTTACAAGACCCATAGTGAAAAATGATTTTCATAAAATTTTTGAAAACAGAGAGGGTTCGCGACGTGGACCTGTCGCGAAATAGTGTTGTCACTTCCTCATTTTTTCTTGTTTCAACCAAGAATGTTGGGGTCATAGCCCCATGCCCACTTATGCATGAAAATACCTATATTTAGCTATTTTTCAACTTTATATCACTGAAAATCCTCTCCAGGACAACCTAATATTTCATCCAAATTCAAGTCTTACAAGCTTAATTCTGGATCTCAAGAACTCATTCAAACTTCAAGTCTCCTTCAAGTCTACATCAAGGAATCCCCAAATTTAGGTATGTGGATTTCATCCATTGGGTCCTTTCATCCATGGAGCCCAATCTTCCTATTTTATGAAAATTGCATGATTTCAAGGTGTATTACCTATGAGTTATGAAATATGAGCATAATTTATGTTAGAGTTATATCAAATATTGTTGATTATGCATAAATATCCAATTGAGCTTATACTATGAAGTGATATTTGTCTATTGAGACTATACATGACTCAAGCTATGAAATATATGAGCTATTGTAAAGTTTCGATATGATTTACAAATTACCCATGATGGGGTTTTACCATGATATTGGTGGGCTGATTTACATGACTATGAACTATTGTGATCTTTTGATATGATTTACAAGTAACCCATGATGGGGTTTTAGCATGATGTTGGTGGGCTAATTTACATGATTTTAAAGTGCATTGATTTCACTATTTCATTATCTATACTCTTGCATTTTGCATGATTTGAACATGTACTCATATGTGGCCACCAAGTGTTTGATGAAATGTTAAGTCAAAAATTCTCAAGTTCTTCTATGACCTCTTGCATGAGTTTTACAAGCCTCGATTATTGATGAGTTATTGAGTTCTTATGCTAAGCTTTATGCTCTTAAATTATGAAGACTACTAGAAGGAGTTATGAACTTTGTTATATGCCTTACCCTCTAGTACAAGGCTGATCTCTACATGAAGGGGTTATGAACTATATTGTATACCTTACCCTCATGTATGATTCGATGGTATGCAATATCTTATACTCATATGAAGGGGTTATGAACTACGTGGTACGTCTCACCCTTATATGCAATTCAATGTTATGTATTATCTTATGCTTACATGTAGGGGTGATGACCTATGCTATCTTTCTACCCTCATGTACTATTCATCATCTCATTCTTACGTGTAGGAGTTATGACCTATGCTACTCCTCTACCCTCATATACTACCCATTACTTACTAGGAGGGGTTATGACCTATGCTATATCCCTCACCCTCTAGTACAAGGTAGTGGAATGATCCATTCATGATACTTTATAGTTTTAAGTAAGATATGCAAGTAAGGTTATTCTTAATCATGTTTCATCCTACCCATTGATTACACATGGCATATTAAGCTTATGTTCATTGAATATGATTAAGCATCTCATTATTATGGCTTATGGTTCTTGTTGCAGTGCATCCTGCATACTTAGTACATTCAAACGTACTAACGCATACTCTATGCCTACATGATATTACAATGTAGGGACCGGAGCTCCTATCAACCATCCTCCACGTGGCTAGTTGGTTCTTGTGAAGAATCTAGTTGGTGAGTCCTCAATTTCGAGAGAGATAGGT
>BAUE01116201.1:0-11974 GCA_000787875.1 Solanum virginianum | reverse complement strand
ATTGGAAAAGTAATGAAACAGCACCTACACATCATTGTAAACCTAATACACTTTAATAATAGTAATATATCTTCATAACCAGCTCAACCAACAATAGAAAATCTTTCATATAAACAAGGAAAATACATAACACCTTTTGGAACATAATTCTGTCCAGAAATTTCAGCATGTATCTAACCAAGATAGTCCCTTGTTTTCTATAAGAATACCATATAAAACACATAGACAAACACCCTTATCTTTATACCCACTATGTAGGGGTTCTTCAAGAACCCTTAAAGTATCTTACAGCTTCTTGGAGGACCAGTAAAACGTTGAGAGAGTCTTAGAGAGTAATCTGTTTTTTTCCCAGTGTTCAAACTAATATGACTTATGGGAGCTGCTTTAACCCCTTTGTAAAGGAAAAGCTTGGCCTACTTACTAATTCAATCTAAGCCTTACATAATGAGCTGGCAATGCAGCTGATTTATCCATTTCACTTGGGCCCTATTGGGCTCCAAACAGATGGGCCTTTGATGCCCAATTGCAGATTTTCTTCTTCACTTATTGTGGCCCAACGGATTTAGTGATGTAGAGTGTCATTAGGCCTATTTAATCCATCAAATTGGGATGTAACCATAGCCCACTTATATTACTAAAACATGGGCTAAATATACCTCCTAAACTCGGACTTAATTCATAATCGAAATTGGATAATTTCGACGTCAGATCTCGTCTCCGTTTAACTCGCAAATTCAAGCTAAGGAAGTAGCTGACTCACTTGCTAGCTTCCTAAGTCCTACAAGCACCTCAATTATTTTCCTTTGTTTAGGGTATTAGTCCCCCTAACTCAACGCAAAACATGTATATGTGCAACTTTCTCAAACTTTAGATACACACGACGCCCTTTAACACGAGATACAAAGACTTTTAAAATTAGCACTAATTGAAAGTCCATATCATGTTTTATATGTGTAGTGCAAATACTTATAGTGTTTGTGGGGTGTTACATTTTCTGGGACCTAAGGAACTCTATGAGTTTGGTATCTTCAGCATACTTTCCTGAATGTGTTCTTATAGTAATTAAAGGGAAACTCCCCCTAAGTTGGTTGCCAAACCAGTAAGGCTAGTTTAACATTCGGGGACGAATGTTCTAAGGGGGGAGGATGTTAGAACCTGTATGTCCTTAGTTGGTTTGATTAGGTAAAGTTTAGGGGCCAAAGTAAAATTTGTAAAAGTTATAGTCTTGTAGAAGATTTAATATGCCTTACTTAATGTGTGTTACTTTCCTATTGGCACAAGTGTGGGGGTGGACCAAGGTATGTGTAGATAAATACATGTAATCCTTCTTATCTTCATTCATTTCCATACTTAGACAAAAAAAATAGAAGAAGCTCAAGAACCTTTATAAGAAGTTCTCAGGTTGGTGAACCCAAGAATCTCTACAAGCTTTCAATAATTTTCGTTATGTACCCACTAAAGCTCGGAAAGCTATTGTCAGGTGTTACTCTTGTAATCGTTATTTTCTTGATTCATTGGCTTGTTTTGTTGAATTGAGAAGTTGGGGCTAAAAATGACTCCAGATAGAAAAGACTCAAATGTGTGTTTTACCTAGTTAAATAATTTTACTACCTTTGGCTCTATTGAATTTGTACTGGAAAAGTTGGGTCTCTACTCTCCATCAATATGAGAAAGAGGAGAAAGAAAAATGCTTTTGCTTGTGGGCCCTATGCTGTCAAAATTGTTATGGGATTTTTTTTGGTCGCTGGGTCTTTATAGGAATCAATTCAATACTGATGCTTTCCAAAAATCTGGGTCTTTCTTGTATGTTTGGAGTATCATGCTAGTCATTTTCATGGTAGTTACTCAATAACCCTAATCACCATGGAATTGGAATCACCGTCAGTAATTAAAGCTATTTATTGGTTTTAGATATGTCTCATGTTCTAGCTATCTTGGCTCCCTTTTCTTCTTAAATCCACAAGTGTCCAGTTCTTGGTTTGGCCAAGGTGGGAGAAAATTGCATCTAATGTTCCAGGAAAAAACATTAAAAGAGGTTAAGCATCACTATGACCTCTTACTAGATGATGTTAGCCGAATAGAGTCTGGCTCTGTTCCTTTACCCTATTAGAACTCTTATTCAGATAGTTCTACAAGTCATGGTGGTGATGAAGGAGCAGGAAAGAATAGTGGGAATCCAGGGAACTTAAATGGTGAATTAAATCATGGAGGTAAGTCTACGAGAACAGATGAGGAGCGTCGCAAAGGCATTGCTTGGACAGAGGATGAACATAGACATTGGACGTCCAGAAGAGTAAGTTGGATGGACTTGATGTTGGGATTAGTTTGGCAAAAAAGTGAGGTATGTAAAGTATTTTGTTCCTTGGCATAGCTTTGAAGATCTGATTTTGATTCTAGCTACCAGTGAATGTTCGAGAATTACATACGTAACTCAATTCTTTATTTTTTTCATATTAAATAGTGTACCAAATTAATTGAGATAATATATAAATGTCTTCACACAAAAAGAGTATACAAGATTAATTGAACAATGGATAAGAAAGCTTCTAGCAGATGCTTTGTTTGTTCAAATGTCCTTTCAGTTATTCTAGATTGTAAGGAAACAACAATGTAGAAACTGATTTATGTTAGTTGGAATCTAATGCATCAGCAATCATTGAAGATAACCAAAGATCAAGGATGGTAGAACCTCTATTAAGAAAGACTCTATTTTCTTTTCGAGTATTTCCCACGTGTCTGTTACATTGAAATATACCTTTCTGATGCAATCAGTAGATTCAGATGTTTCCTCAACAGAAAAGGAAGCCCTGATATTGAAGATAGGAAATCTCTTGGAACCTATGCAATGTCTGAAGCCTGAGGGATTCCTAAAAGTGATGATGGATTTGAATCAAATGATGGGATGTTAATCTTTAAAGTAACTCTTTTGAAATGTTTCATAGTAGTTTGCATGACCTAGGGTTGGTATGTTACTCCTTAGTCAGGCTACTCTGGGTTTCCATCGACCGTGGGACCCGCGACACCCCTTTTTGCAAATTTTGGTAAAATAATGTTTTGTTTTTAAATACGAATATTCTACTGATCTTTTGGATTTATAATAATGATTTTTATGCATATGATTCTCACGACTCTACTCGTGCCCATAATAATATCTTTCACCAGTTCTTGGGTCGGTTGTTCTCGTGCGTGTTATACTGTATATATATATATATTCTAAAGTTGGATGGATACGACGGGGTCGGCTCAGCCCAAGGGTCAGCTTCGCTTAGTTAGAGATGTGTGATGAGATTGGTCCTACAGTTTGGTGGCGTAATGCCACATTTACTATATGATTCGTGGGTTTAGGGATGCCTGGCTCACTTATCCTACATTTGTGATTTGTGTCAAAGATTTTGGAGATTTGAACTTTCTGGTGTGATGCTGTGGTATGGCGAGAGTTTAGAGGTCGCCATTGTTCCGGTCCGTTAGACATCAGTTTGATATTTTGAAAAGGCAAAAAAAATATTCCTTTGACATTTGCGTAATAAGTTTGACCTTTATACCTCTGTTTGGATTATTACTCTCATTCACAGTATGTACTTGCTGCCTTACATATTTGATACCTTTTTTTGGTACTGACCCCCTTTCTTTAGGGGCTGCTTTTCATGCCCGCAGGTATAGACGCACAGAGTAGTGGGCCACCAGCGTAGAATCCCTGTCTACCTTTTGAAGAACTCCTTTGCTTCGGAGCAACTATTTTGGTATATATGCTACTTCTCTATTCCGTATTCTGGTCATTTGAGGGTACGACGGGACCCTGTCTCTTCTTTTAATTTTATTAGACTGTATAGAAATATGTGGATGCCTGTGTGTATGGGATTCTGGTAGTTTGTATGATTCTATATGTTTGTTACGTATGTTGGGCCGTTTAACCGCAGCGGTGACCTTGTCGGCTCGCATGTATGTATATATATGCTTGTATTGTATGATGGGATGTTTCTATATGCAGGTGTGTAGTCAGTAAAATAGAGAAAACTCTGCCGAAATTTTTGTAAATGAGTTAGTCATTATAATTAGATTCTGGCTTAGCAGTTGTGTCTGAGTACCCCAATCGGGTACTAGTCACGGCCCATAGGTTGGTCATGACAACTTATAGTATATTTATTAAAATAAGTTATTAGGGTTTTCAGTTATAATAATTAATAAATAAATAAATAAGCATATAAACAAAAGGGCTGCACACGCAGCCCTATTGAAAAGAGAAAGCAAAGAAAGGCAAGAGGAATAAGGGACTGCAGCAAAGGGAAAAATTATTAAAGAAGAAAAAATATATATTTAATCAAAAGGGATGCACATGCAGCCCCGTAGAGGAATTAAAATGCAATCAAAGAAAAAAATAAAACAAGAGAGAGACCTTCAGTGATAGAAAAAGAAGTAAAATGCGAGCAGAAGAAGAAGAAGATTCAGGTAATCTTCACATTAATAACTTCATTCCTTTGTTAGTGAATTACTTCTACTAATAATCACATTATGATTTAGATTTTAATATATTGGAATAGACAATTAAATTATAATTATATTGTATCATATGAAATATCATTAGGTTAGGTTAATTGGAGGAATTGAGCTTTAACCCTAAGCTTGAAGTTAAGAATTAATGAAAGAATTGAATAAATATTTTTCTAGGCTAGACATATAGTAATATAGATGTTGTTAGTTTTGAAATCTTATTGCAGTAATTTATTTAACCAGATTATGGTGCTACAGATTCTATTCAAAAAGGAAAGGCTCAAGTGTTTGATTGATCATGATTTGTCTAAGGCAAGTGGATTTCTAACCTTTTGTTAAATATGTTGAACCTCGTACGCTCCAATATGTATACAATTGAGTATTTTGGGTAGAAATGAATTTATGTAGGCTTTGATTGAAATATTTTGAATTGGCTAATTATCCTATAGTGATATTTGACTTGTGAATTAATGATGCAGATTTATTATATCTGAAAATAATGATTATTTGTTCTTGATATCGAAGTGATACTTATTTTTAGATATGAATGTTGTTAAGGTTGTGATGGTATTGAGATTGAAGATATTGCAACATTTATGCTATTCGAATTGAAAAGTGTGGTTAAGAGATGAAAATTTTGTTTTGAGATATATTGTTGAGTTTGTATCGAGACTATGTTTGTCACGACCCAACCTCGTGGGCCATGACTTGTGCCCGAATTGGACACTCAGACGCAAATACTAAACCAGATAGAAACGCAAACTAGAATATAATTATAATAACAACTTATTTACAGAAATTTTGGCAGAGTTTCCTCAGTTTCACTGAATATCCACCTGCGTACAGAAAATCCCAGCATACCACACAAACATATATATAAACACGCGGGTCGACAAGGTCACCGCTGCAGTTAAACCGCCCAACATACACAACAGACGTATATAATATACAAACTGGCATGTCCCACACTCACAAGAGTCCACAGACCTCTGTACAAACAGACTGAATCATAGGATGGGACAGGGCCCCGTCGTACCCTCAAATGAATATAATACCAAATAAAGAGGTAGCATGTATACCAAATAGTTGCTCCGAAGCANCGCTACTCTGTGCGTCTGTACCTGCGGGCATGAAACGCAGCCCCCGAAGAAAGGGGTTCAGTACGAAATACGTACTGAATATGTAAAGCGGAAAGTACAGAGTATATACATATATCAGGACAACCAACAAAACAAAAGTACTATAGTTAAAAGCATACACGAAATGTATCAAAGTACTTACTTTCCAAAATGAACAGAATACGAACTGAGGGATAACTGAACAAATGTACAGGTATTTAGTGCATACCCGAGAATATCTAACAAGTTCATTTTCAACATACGAAGCACGCATAATATCAGAAGGTTTTCAATTTCTGAGTTCACCATCACGTAATACCAACATAGGGGAAGTGAGCTAGGGAAGACTGCTGCACTCACAAGTCACAATTATAAACAAGAGTAATAATCCAAACATAGGTATATAAGTCAAACTTATAGGGAAACATCAAAATATCTCTTTATTTAAAATATCAAACTAACACATAACGGATAAGAACGATGGCGACCGTTAAACTCACATCATACCACAATATCTTACTCGAAAGTTCAAATCTCTGAAATCTCCACGAACGATGGCGGCCTTCAAACTCGCGTCATACCACAGCATCTTACCCGAAAGTTCAAATCTCTGAAATCTCCACCACACATCAACCATAGGATAACTATACTCACAATGTCTACTTTCAAGATTCAAATTCAAGTCAAAAACATTTATTTTCCTAACATATCAACCATAGGGTAAGTGAGCCAGGCGTTACGTATCACCGTCCCTGCCTCACATATTATCATATAGAAATAGCGTAAGTAAGCTAGGCGTTACATATCATCGTCCCTGTCTCCCACGCTCAGCATAGATAAGTCGGGCGTTACATATCGCCGTCCTTGTACATACCTATCATAATACTGAAGCAGCCAGTGTGAGTTGGGTGTTAAGTATCACCGTCCCCATACCCACCCAGTGTAACATAGCAGTGAGCTGGGCGTTACGTACCACCGTCCCCGAACCCACCGTCAAAACAACCTAACTCCGGAGTAGGTCATATACACAAAATCATCACCATAATTTTCAAACATAAGCAAAAGATTTGTGTGCAAGGACAAGGTCATACCTGCGCGCGTAGGTTATATACACAAAATCATCACCATAAGTTCCAAACATAAAAAAATATTCGTGTGCAAGGAAAAGGTCATACCTGAGAGCGAACGATAACTATTGTACCCAATCTATATCATACACATTTCTATGGGATATTTCAGAACTGATTCCAAAGCAATTTGGGCTTTCTATCAAAAGCTACGGGGTTTTCAGAATTTTTAAACTATTAGAGAATAAATTCTTTTAAAACTTAACAAGTTATACATATTCTTACAATTTACAAGCTACGAAGACATATCATATGAATTCAGACGTGGCATCTAAACCCAACAGTGTAGACAATTCTAGTATTACTATTTAAATTCATACTCTCCACTTTCGTACAGATTCCATGGACCACAAGACAAACAAACCATGGCTTCTAAGACTTGTACTTACTATTCAAATTCATACTCTCCATTTTCATACAAGTTCCATGGACAACAAGGCAAACAAACCATGGCTTCTAAGACTTGTACCAGTAAAGCTTTTAAGAAATAAAAGGAGCACAGTGAAATACCAAAATGAGTTCTCACTAACAGATGGTTAACTAGACTAATAAACATCAATTAATAAGTGGTGTATTCAACTCATAAATCACACACTTCTACTAAAAATGTAAACTATATAGTTAGTCTACTCAAGTGGAGCAAGGATATGGTAAACTACAATATTCAAGATTAGATTAATTCACTGCAGCATTAAAGTGACCATTGATGGATTGCAAATTAGGGTGGTTTGAGTACAAAATCAAAGAGACCAACATGTTTACTTTGGATACATATCAACAGGTGAGCTTCACTAAGACAGAGAACTAACTTATTTCCACTCACTGGACATACTTAACTGAGACAGTTATCTGCAGTTTCCTTTTTTTTTTCTTCTTTTCAAATTTTTATTGCATTTAAGACAGCACTAAAAATAGTTTACAGATTGGCTTCTTCCTCAAAGAGAAGGCATATGCTCTAAGATATCAGACTGCTGGCTTCTTAGAGACTGTATTAAGACAGGGAGTGCTAGGTGAAGATGATATTGGAGAAAAATCACCAAGGTAACTGTTTCTCACGTGGTGATGACTCAATCTATAAGGTACAATATTAGTTCTAATGAGATCCAGGATTGAAGCTATGCATACAGATATTTTGCTTCTACCTTGGAAATGCTATCCAACATGACCTTACTGTTGCTGATTCTCACTTTTCCATTGGGTCTGCTGTGTTCTAGTATGTGCTTATTCCTTATGTTAACTAAACTATTTAGTTTTTACCTTGTACTTAAACAAACCATAAGGCTAATGCCTAAGAATTTGAGTAAATAACTCCAAAAGACAAACAAGTCAATTAAAATGTAAATAATCCTATCATCAAAGCAGTCATTAGCTCCCAACTTAACAGATATCAACTGTGTAAAAGCATCTCAAACAATTAAGCATTAATTAGTAGATCTTTCCTACTANCATATTTAACTAAATCATGCCAAAGAATGGAAAGCTTCACATACCTTAATTCCTTCGTCAAACTAACTCCAATGCCAAGCCAATTCAAATTACTCCTCCGGACGTCTAATATCTACAATAATCACGACAGCGTTCCTAATTAGCTAAAACCCTTTTACGGCCTTAAATTCCTAAGTTACTCCAAAATTTTATAAAAAATTCGCTAGCATTTTCCCTTAAATTAGGCCACCCCGAGACTCCATCTCGGTTCCAATTCATCAACAAGAAGAACAAGAACAACTCAACAATCAGTAGTAGTCCGTTTTAGAACCCTTGCCACACCAAATCCATTTAAATTCATCATCAACAACAACAACAACAACTCAACAATCAGCAATAGTCCTTTTTAGTACCCTTGCCACACCAAATCCATTTAGATAACCTTACTTTAGTAAAATTACAAAATTGGGCAGCAGCTATAATTACATATACATACTGTTCAAGCCCTCGCTAACCTTCCAAGTATCATATTTTACCATACAAACGCCAAACATATACTTACAATGCAACAACACAACAATATAAGCCTTTCCAAGTTCATAACCTTACTAAATTTGCTAACGCACTTCAATATTTTATCAAAACTGAAAAACAGGGCAGCCTATCCAGTTGATACATATTTACCACACTCAAACACTCCTATACACTCCAAGAATCATATTATATCATTCAAATGTCAAACACAACCTTACAACGTCCAAACGCAACATTTTATCACCCATAGACATCCAAGTTCGACCCACACCTCAAGATTACATACAAACCATTTCCATTGTCTCTTTCACCCCACAAGAACCATTTTTATATCAATTAAACACAAGTACAAGATTTTAAGTCAAAACAACCCCATAAACACATAATTCCCAAATTCAAACTCCCCTTCAAAAAGAGCTCACAATTAACTTAAACAAGCAATCCCTCAACGTTTTCTTGCAATTTTAACATATACTAATACCCATACAAGCTTTAATTTAACTCAAACAAGAAGAAAATCAACATACCTTGTCAATCTCTTTAAAAGCTTCAAATCGCCAAAACCAAATTATGAAGTATTTTCTTGAAAAACCAATGCTTCCACGCTACTTGGGGGACCCAATATACTAGGCTTGTAGCATCAAAATAGTTGAAAGATCAAAAAATAAAAATTCCTTCTTGGTCACTGTAGCAACCAAAGCTACTGGAAGGGAGTATGTTATTTTGGGTATTGGAAAATTCTAAGTGTTAAAGCTTTCTCTTCTTCAAGAAATAAAGGCAACAAATATATTTATTTTGTTCCTCAAGACCCCACCCCCAACACTTGGTCCAATAAAATTATAACACAAAGGGGGTGGGGACAATTCTTTTAAATCTTAAAGACTCCCAGTCAAGAAATTTATACTTTGGTCCCCAAACTCTTCCTACATGAACCAAATAAGGACATACGATTCCTAACTCCCAAGTTTTAAAAATTCCACTTGAGTTATCAAACTTTCCAAAAATACACTTGTCCTAAATTTTCTAAAAATTGCAACATTGGCCCCAAACTCCATAATAGTTCCAACACATTACATTACGAGTTCTAATATCCACCCCCTTAAGAACATTCGTCCTCGAATGTTATACTAACCTCACGAGTTTCATAACCAATTTAGAGGGAGTTTTCTTCCAATCACCACAATAACACATCCAATACAGACTTGCCCATCTGGGCCTCTGTGGTCCTTCTCATAGGCATCATTATACGAAAGATAATATATTAGATAGGAATCACCCTACTGCTATCTTGACCTTACTGGATGGGTTGGAAGGGTTTGCTGTGTAATGTGATGTCTCCCGGATTAGTTTGGGTGGTGTGTTGGTGCAAGAAGTTTAGAGTAACATCCTAAATGTCTGGTAGCCTCCCGTTTATAGATGTGGTGCACGATACGACACACGATCTAAGATCAAACAAAGAGTAACATCCTAAGTATCCTGTAGCCTCCTATTTATAGATGAGGTGCACAACACACTGATAAACAAGACTCTACTGGACATGGTCTGTGGACACTTCGAGGACTAACTGCTCTGATACCACTACTGTCACGACCCAACCACGTGGGTCGTGACTTGTGCCCAATTGGACACTCAGACGCAAATACCAAACCAGATACACATGCAAACTAGAATCTAATTATAATAACAACTTATTTGCAGAAATTTCAGCAGAGTTTTCTCTGTTTCACAGACTACCTACCTACGTACAGAAAATTCCATCATACCACACAAATATATATATAAACACACGGGCTGATAAGGTCATCGCTGCGATTAAATCGCCTAACATACATAACATACGTACATAATATATAAACTAGCATGTCCCACACTCATAGGAGTCCATACACCTCTATACAAACAGACTGAATCATAGGATGTGATAGGGCCCCATCGTACCCTCAAATGAACATAATACCAAATAAAGAGGTAGCATGTATACTAAATTATTGCTCCGAAGCAAAGGAGCTCTTTAAAAGGCAGACAAGGATCCTAAACTGGTGGCCCGCTACTCTATGCGTTTGTACCTGCGGGCATGAAACGCAGCCCCTGAAGAAAGAGGGGTCAGTACGAAAGACGTACCGAATATGTAAACCAGAAGGTACAGAGTATATACATATATCTGGACAACCAATAAAACAAAAGTACAATAGTTAAAAGCATACTCGAAATGTATCAAAGTACTTACTTTCCAGAATGAACATAATACGAACTGAGGGATAACTGAACAAAAGTACAGGGATTGTACAATAGTTAAAAGCATACCCGAAATGTATTAAAGTACTTACTTTCCAGAATGAACAGAATACGAACTGAGGGATAACTAAACAACAGTACAGGGATTTACTGCATACCCGAGAATATCTAACATGTTCATTTTCAACATACAAAGCACGCATAATATCAAAAGGTTTTCAAATTTTGAGTTCACCATCATGTAATACCAACATAGGGGAAGTGAGCCAGGGAAGATCGCTGCACTCACAAGTCACAACTATAAACAAGAGTAATAATCCAAACATACGTATATGAGTCAAACTTATAGGCAAACATCAAAATATCTCTTTATTTAAAATATCAAACTAATGCATAGCGGACAGGAACGATGGAGACCTTCAAACTCGCGTCATACCACAGCATCTTACCCGGCAAAATATCTCTTTATCTAAAATATCAAACTAATGCATAGCGAACAGGAGCGATAGCGACCTTTAAACTCGCATCATACCACAGCATCTTACCCGGAAGTTCAAATCTCTGAAATCTCCATCACACATCAACCATAGGATAACTATACTCACAATGTCTACTTTCAAGATTCAAATTCAAGTCACAAAAATTTATTTTCCTAACATATCAACCATAGGGTAAGTGATTCAGGCATTACATATCGCCGTCCTTGTCTCACATATTATCATACAGAAATAGCTTAAGTGAGCCAGGCATTACGTACTGCCATCCCTGTCTCCCATGCTCAGCATAGGTGAGTCAGGCATTACGTATCGCCATCCCCGTACACACCTATCATAATATTGAAGCAGCCAGTGTGAGTTGGGCATTACATATCATCGTCCCCATAGCAACCTAGCGTAACATAGCAGTGAGCCGAGCGTTATGTATCGCTATCCCCAAACCCATCGTCAAAACAACCTAACTCCAGAGTAGGTCATATACACAAAATCATCACCATAAGTTCCAAATATAAGCAAAATATTCGTGTGCAAGGACAAGGTCATACCTGAG
>BAUE01118230.1:0-11215 GCA_000787875.1 Solanum virginianum | reverse complement strand
AAGCTTTACGCGATCAAGGAGGCTGTTGTGGATAGAGTAGAGATGCATAGGAATATTGGGGAACAGAGGAGCCAATGGAACAGTATGCTTTTGACATCAATTAATGGGATTACTCTTGCTGCTGCTACAATCGTTGGAATTGCAGCTAGCAGTGGTGATACTGTTTTGGGACTAAAAATGTCATCCACTTTGATGTATTTGGCTGCTACTGGCATGTTGACAATCATGAACCAAATTCAGCCATCCCAACTTGCTGAAGAACAAAGAAATGCAGCAAGGTTGTTTCAGGATCTCCATAACCAAATCCAAACAACTTTATCAATCGGTCATCCTTCAGCTGTTGATGTGAAAGACGCTATGGACAGAGTATTGGCTCTTGACAAGGCCTACCCTCTTCCTCTTCTTGGCGTAATGTTAGAGAAATTTCCATCTGCCGTTGAACCTGCTGTTTGGTGGCCTCAACAACGTCGAAGGCAGCCTAAAAGGGTAAACGACAATTGGAATGGATGGAACGGTAAATTGGAGGAGGAAATGAAAGAAATAGTGGGAGTTTTGGGTAGAAAAGACCAAGAAGAATATATTAGGCTGGGGGAAAAGGCCTTGAAATTGAACAAGTTTTTAGCCATGTCCGGTCCTTTGCTTACGGGCCTAGCAGCAGTTGGCTCTGCATTTGCAGGTCATTCTACTCATGGATCATGGGCAGCCATGCTTGGAATTGTTGGTGGAGCATTGGCAAGTGTAGTTAACACACTAGAGCATGGTGGACAAGTCGGAATGGTGTTTGAGATGTACAGGAGCAACGCTGGTTTCTTCGAGTACTTGAAAGAAGCCATCGAATCAAACTTGACAGAAACAGATATGGAGAGAAGAGAAAATGGTGAAGTGTTTGAATTGAAGCTGGCTTTGAAATTAGGAAGGAGCTTATCAGATCTAAGAAATCTTGCTGGTGCGTCTTTATCAAAGGGAGAAGAAATCGACGAATTTGCAAGCAAACTTTTCTAAGTTTTAACTATAGGGCATCGGCAGAATGCAGTACATATCAATGTTTATGCAAATAGACTAACTCATTCTTTGTAGGAGTTTGTAAGGCCATCTAGCAAGTTGCACATCAAATGGCTAGCTTGTTTGATTCTTAATAGTTGTATTATTTTTGACTCCATACAGCGAATGTATCACTTTATCATTTATTGCTCTTCAATTTTTGACACATTCTTTCGATTCAAATGTTAATTCTCTATGACAGTTTCTCACTCCATATAAATGGCTTGATGTTTTTTCTTCTATTAGCGTTATCCGAAAGACAAATTTGTAGGACCAAAACAGACAGTAGGTGCCATAAGCAATTGGCTTTAGTCCTCAAGGTGTAGTGATGCAGAATGATGCGGACCAAAATAGATTGTTTTGGACTGTTTTCGGGTTAATTTTTTCTATTTAATAAGTTGGGGGTCTATTTTAGCATATGAAAAAGTTTGTTCCCTTCAGAAAGGAAATTGTAAAATTTTGGAAAGACAGTATCGATTGTATGAAATTTCAAAAGGAAGGTGTTTTTTCCCCCAAACCTCTCGATCTCTTCTTCCATTGTCTTCTTTGATCCATTCTTGCATCATGTAGAGTACAACTTTCAAGAAAGTAAAGCCGATCAACTTTATATAAGTCATTTCAAATAAATATATGACGATGAACTTAATTATAAATATATCAATTAACAGTTTAAAAAGTATCTACAAGTTCAAAGTATTTGACTGGTTCGAATAGGTTATTACCTTCAAATTCTAGTTTATTAATTAATTAGCTCATGTAGCTCGAGTTTGCAACCATTATTGCTGGAGAATTTAGTGTATCCTCATGAAATTAGGAATATTTTTCCCCCACCTTATAAAAAGTCCTTTAATGGGGTTGAAAAAGTTGGTTAAGAGAACGGGCTTGTGCATAAGAAATGGACATGAAGACAGAAGAGATGCATTTCCCATACATGCACACGAGATATAGTGCAATTGTAGTTTCATACTTTTATTTTTAACTGTCAAACACTTTTGATTATTCTACGAGGTTTTAGTGTTTGTTTTTTAGCAAGAATTGATATTTTAGCGCATATGCATGATTCATTTGGTTTGTCACCATATAACAACAATAATAACATACCCAGTGGAATCTCACGAGTGAGGTTTAGGCAGGGTAAAATGTACACAGAACTTACCACTACCTCACAGAGGTAGTAAAAAGGTTGTTTTCTAGGAACCCTCGTCTCAAAAACTCATGAGCAAATTGGTTAATATATTTATAAAAAAATATATTTGTGTAAATTTTAATGCTTAAACTGATAACAAAATTAAGATTGAGAGAATGATGTATTGCCACCTTCCTTTGATGTCATCAATCATGGAGGCTGACGATACAATATAATAGAGATCACCAAGGCTCCCATGGATGCGTTAGCTTTGAATATGAGAATAAAATGTAGTATAATAGTTTATTAGTAAGGAAAATATTTGTTCTTATTGATCGTTTACGCCAAATTAATTTAACATATCATGATTAATTGTTTCAACAAAATATTAATTAATCACGATCAATTAATAATTATATATATATTCAAACATATACATATCTATTGATTACGTATAAATATTTCATACAAATAAGTTGTCTAATATTACAATTGCCATGTATGATTGACATTTAATTTCACGGTTTACCAAAGGAGTCAGAAGCTGATTTTTCACAAATGTTATCAGTATAATAAATATTCAAATATTCAGAGTCAGCCTTTGAGAATCATTTATAGCTTTTAATTAAATAAATACCTGACATATTAATATTGGCTAAATATGGTCCTTACATCCCAAATCAATATTCTCAATGTTAATTAGTATTAAAAAGAAAATTTCAACATTCATGTTAATTAGTATTAAAAAGAAAATTTCAACATTCTTTTGTATTTATTTGACATAATGTGGGAGTTCCAATATTGTTTCAAAGTCCTTTTCTCTAATTTTATAAGATAGGAATAAGATTTGTCGTATTGACCATCCTCCCGTACGATCATACCCATTTATAAAATTTCACTAAGTTGTTGTTACAATTACTTTGATAAGAAAAAATTGAAATAGATAAATAATTCAATACTTCATTCGTCTTATTTTATGTGACACCCTTTAACTTGACACGATATTTAAGAAAAAAGGTAAGACTTTTGAAACTTTGGTCTAAAAAAATTCTTAGATATTTGTGAGGTTGAAAATCATTTCATTAAGGGTAAAACAAGAATTTTAGAATTAAATTATTTCCAACTAAATTAAGGTGACTTTTTATTGAACGGACTAAAAAGGATGGGTGTCACATGAAATGGAAGAAAGGAATAGTTTTTATTAGGAAACAAGTTCATGCAGTATATTTTAGTTTTTTTTAACAAAAAATTATTTGAAAAATAAAATCATAAAATAAAGTAAAAAGAGGGTCCAATAAGACTTTAATTTTGTGATCTTTCAAGTATATTTTTTGTGATCTTTCAAGTATACCATTCAAATGAAATTGATACACACAAATAGTATTTAAGGAAAAAAAAAGCGTATAATATTATACGATAATGTTTATTTTTCATAGACTTCAACATGTAAATATTATAAATCCACAAGAAAAGTTATATTTATTTCCTTTTATTATTACTGGTGTTGAATATGTCATCTCAGCGGAGTAACATTTACAAGAAAATGAAACTTCAACATGTAAATATTACAAATCCACAAGAAAAGCTATATTGATTTCCTTTTATTATTATTGGTGTTGAATACATCATCCCATCGGAGAATAACATTTACAAGAAAATGAAAACCCCTGGGATCAGAATTCATACCCTATAAAAGTTTTTGTTGAAGGTCAAGGTCAATGTCAAAGCAGCCAATTGTCGTTTGACAACAAAGACAATTATCAAAATATGTGACTGCGCCAAATTCCCATTAAAAAGAACCATTCAATTCAGTACTATTTCAAAACAAAACTACAATAATACTATTTCCTTACATGCACCAACTTCTCTTCCCTTATATATATGCCTTCTCCAGCCCCTCCTTTACCATAACAACAAACATATAATCAACTTATTCATTTTTTTTGCCCTCCTATTTTTCCCGCCTAGCGAAACCATTATTATTTTTACATATATCAACAGATTTACGATAAAATATATAGTATATGGCAACTCTTCAAGATTCAAGTTTCTTGAGCTCATCTTGTAATTCTACTACCTCATCTTCCAGAAGAGGAACCATTACAGCAAAAATCAATATTCCCAAGATTCGTACCAACAAAATCTCCCTCCCTAGGCTAATATCAGACCATGAACAGTTTACGAGCAATTCAATTGAGGAACTAGTGCTTCGTCCTTCAAGAATATTAAGTGATACAAATGTCGTTGCTGATCCTGATCTGTTGGTTATAGAGAAGCTTTACGCTATTAAAGAGGCAGTTGCAGATAGAGTTGAGATGCATAGAAATATTGGAGAGCAGAGAAGCCAATGGAACAGTATGCTTTTGACATCCATTAATGGGATTACTCTAGCTGCTGCTACAATGGCTGGCATTGCAGCAAGCAGTAGTGGTGATCCTGTTTTGGGACTGAAAATGTCATCCACTTTGATGTATCTGGCTGCTACTGGCATGTTGACGATCATGAACCAAATTCAGCCATCCCAACTTGCGGAAGAACAGAGAAACGCAACAAGGCTTTTCCAAGATCTCCATAATCAAATAGAAACAACTATATCAATCGGTCAACCTTCTGAGATCGATGTGAAAGAAGCTATGGACAAAGTATTGGCTCTTGACAAGGCCTATCCACTTCCTCTTCTCGGCGTAATGCTAGAGAAATTTCCATCTTCTGTGGAACCTGCTGTATGGTGGCCTCAACAACGTCGAAGGCAGAACAAAAGGAACAACAACAATTGGAATGGATGGAACGGTAAATTGGAGGAGGAAATGAAGGAAATAATGGGAGTATTAGGCAGAAAAGACCAAGAAGAATATATTAGGCTTGGGGAAAAAGCATTGAAAATGAACAAGTTTTTAGCCATGTCCGGTCCATTGCTCACGGGCGTAGCAGCAATTGGCTCTGCATTTGCAAGTCATTCTACTCATGGATCATGGGCAGCCATGCTAGGAATTGTTGGTGGAGCATTGGCCAGTGTAGTTAACACAATAGAGCATGGTGTACAAGTTGGAATGCTATCCGAGATGTACAGGAGCAACGCTGGTTTCTTCGAGTACATGAAAGAATCTATTGAATCAAACTTGACAGAAACAGAAACGGAGAGGAGAGAAAACGGGCAAGTGTTTGAAATGAAGGTAGCTTTGAAGTTAGGGAGGAGCTTATCAGATATGAGAAATCTTGCTGCTGCTGCTTCATTGAAGGAAGAATATTTAGATGAGTTTGCAAGCAAGCTTTTCTGATGTTACACACTCATGTTGTATATATTTTTGTATTGGTAGTGGAACATATTCTTTAACAAAATTACTATAATTGGTTGAAAACAGTGTTGTTTCTGTATTGATTAGTTATTGAAATTTCTTGAGAGCAATGAAGAGTAGATAGTTCTTACCAAATCCTAACAGTCAGGACTCACGATCCAAATTCATGAGACCGTGACTGGCCTTAGCACGCATCAACCCGACTGAGCGAACCGATATTCATATATATATTATTATAGATCCTAAACTAACATTATTATTCTTATATTTACTTTTTTTCTTCTCCTTTCACTATTTTATTCTCTCATTATTGGATATACAAGAGTTTTTCAAACGGTCAAACCTTTATGACAAAATTCATTGTTGTGTGTTAAAAACATCAAATTTATATTTTGGTATCATATTCAAATTTCAGATCCTAAAATTAATCAACATACTATTTTAATATCATTACGTATTTTTTTCAAAGCTGTTTTGAATCACCTCTCATTTTTCTAACTTTATATTATATATTTTTTCATTGAAAAGTTAAATTATTTATATTCTTACTTCATGATGTCTACATATATTCTTGTATATTCTACCTCTCCAACTCTCATTTGTAGAATTGCACGAAGTTCGCTTTAAACTCCCAAACTTGTTGAGACAACCCTGTCACTCCGTCTCAATATATATGAGCTACTTTGACTTGCAGTGGATNAGATCTGAGAAATCTTGCTGCTACTGCTTCATTGAAGGAAGAATATTTAGATGAGTTTGCAAGCAAGCTTTTTTAATGTTTAAGTTACCGTTTATTGTACAAGAGTAGGGGTTATCTAATATTGTTAATGCAAATGACTTTTGATTAATTCGTGGTCTTATTTATTGACTAATGAATTACTATCTCTTTTAAGTTAACTGCTTTTTTGAATTAGTGACGTATGCAACAAAAAAAATTATTAACTGGGGCAGACATACTTAAAAGAAGTAAAGAAAGAACCAATCACTACAAGACATTCCGTTGACGTATACAATGAAATAATCAAGCTACAAAATTAACTATTGCTTAAAGTGCACCTTTTAAAATAATTATAATATATAATCCATCTATATTATTATATCTTTTCTAAAATAAAAAATATAATAATTCTTTTGAATGAGTTTACTTTTTTTTTAAATGATATGTATTTAAAATAATTTTGATTACTAATATAAAATACCAAACATTTTCTTATACAAAGTACCAAATAATTGCTAAGAAGGTAGGAAAAGAGTGAAAAATGAGGCTTTGGAGTCTCAAATCCGCAACCTTACCTATGGAATTTAGACACAAACCAACTAGGCTATGCAAACTATTTGCTTAAGGAGCGTCACAAATAGTATTTGACCACTAATTTTCTTTTGTTTTTTAATTGTAAGTTTTTAGCTTAACTTCGTACTAGAGGGTTCGTATGACCTTAGACCATCTCCAATTTTATTCTCACATTTAGAAATTGACTTTAACACTTATACTCAATTAAGAATCATTAACTAAAATCATATATCATATGAAGGATGGCTTAGTCTCAGCTTAAAAAAATTGGGGTGTTACAATAGGTTGGTTAAAATTGGGTGTCAACAGCTGCCTCTTCTTTGCATGGGAATGAAGGATGAATTGTCGAGCGAAGAAAGTTGACGGAGTAGCCAATTTTGTCCAACCGATGAAATGTTATCGAAGGGACCAAGTAGAATAAAAGGAGTTGTGAAAAATATTACGATCGAGACTTCAGTTTCAAGTCGCTTATATATTTCTGATTATACGAGAATCAGGCCGCGTGTAGTTCTAATTTTAAGAACGAATGAGATTCGTAAAGATAAAATTGACTATGGAAACTCGAAATAGGAACGACAATGGCTTGAATTGGGAGGATTATATAGGAACAAAGAATCATGAGAAATGAGTGTCATCATATTTTGCTTTTTAGTGTTCGATACCTGCAATGTCTAATATGGCTAAATGGAATGTTTAATTCATAAATATAGAGGTTTATAAAGGATGGACTAATTTTTCTAAATTGGATGGACTAATTTTTACTTTTTGATAGTTTTTTTTATAAAAACGAGGTACCCTCAAACGGACGAAAATTATTTTATCGTATATTTTACGGGCGAGTATAATTTTTTCAGACTAGATGGACTAGTTTGTATTTTTTTGATAATTTTTAATAACAACGAGCCGCCTTCAAACGGACCAAAGTTGTTTTATCGTGTATCTTACGTGCAAATATAATTTATTTATTCAAACTGAATGGATTAGTTTGTATTTCTTGATTATTTTCGATAACAATAAGCTGCCTTCAACTGGACCAAAGTTGTTTTATCGTATATCTTACATGCAAATATAATTTTTTTTAAACTAGACGGATTAGTTTTTATTTTTTGATAATTTTCGATGAGGTGCCTTCAAACAAACAAAAACTATTTTATTGTGTATCTTACGAGCAACCACAATTTCCTTTTCAAACTAGATGAACTAATTTATATTTTTTGATAATTTTTAATATTAATGAGGCACCTTCAAATGGACGAAAATTATTTTATCGTATATCTTACGGGGATTATGATTATTTCTTCAAATTAGAAGGACTAAATTATATTTTTTAATAGTTTTTGATTGATATTAACAAGGCAACTTTCAAAGGACAAAAATTATTTTATCATATATCTTTGCGGGCGATAATAATTCTTTTTTAAACATGATGGACTATTTTTTTAATTCTTTTTACTAATTATCGTTAAATGTTAAGTTAAAACTAATTATTTTCAAGTAGATGAAGGATTACAGTATTAATTAAGAAATAAAAGAAGAAAATAATGACAAAAGGGGATGAACATGTAACACTAAACTCCCATAAAAATACACAAGAAAAACAATGGTTGAGGTAATCAGACATTTCTCACTTCACTTTTCATTTGCAACTCTACATCAAGCTCTATTTGGTTAGTTTATCTAATTTTTTTGATGGTTTAATTGAAAGTTTTATCTTTTTTTTTCCTTACAAAAAAGTGGACTTTGGTTACAGCTTTTTTTCTGGCTAATTAATCTTATACAAGTGCAGTATTTGGTAACAAGTTGAAAATTTTTGCAGGTGTCTACAGATGTTGTGAAGTTTTCTGTGATGGGTAAGATTTTCTTTTAATTAGTTAATTGCATTTTCTTTGATGTTTTGTATCAATTGCATGTTAATCCTCTCTGAAAAATTATTAAAGATTTTTTTTTTGTGTGTGTGTTTATATCTCGTATTTGTGTGGTACTCTAAAAGAATAATTTTTCAAAATGGTGATATTCTTGATTGTTTACGAAAGAACAACAACAACAACAACATACCCAGTGAAATCCCACAAGTGGGGTCTGGGGAGGGTAGAATGTATGCAGACCTTACCACTACCTAAGTAGAGAGGCTGTTTCCGAAGAACCCTCATCTCAAAACCCATGCGTAGAACGGACTAGATATGATCAAAAGTAAGGAAAACACGCGACAGTACGAAAGTATAATATAATTTAAAACATAAACAACACGCAAAAAAAAAAGGGGAAATTTGTTTTGTTTGAAGGAAAGGATGTCTGAATGGAGAGAACCTAGGTAGGATTAATCACCTATGATAGTGGGAGGTAGGAGGTAACTGGTGAAACAATCCAGGTGGGAGGTAGGAAGTAACTGTTGAAACAATCGAAATGTATCCAAGTTAACCTGGACACAACGAAAAAAAAAGTCAGCCCTTGTTTGATTTAAAAAAAAAAGACTTAAAGAGTTGATCCTAACTAATTAAATTCAACCCTTGTTTGATTCGAAAAAAGAAAAAAGACTTAAAAGAGTCGATCCTAACAAATTAAATTTATTTACTTAGTCTCTAGGCATTGTTTTGTTTGAATGAAATGGTCTCAAAATGGAGCGAAATGGTGGAAAACAACACTTATTGACAGTGGCGGATGTCGAATTCGTATCTGGCAACTCGCCCTAAATTTTAGCAATGCACAAAGAATCACAGCATTCATGGAACTTCTTGTTCAATGGGTGCTCAACCTTATATTTATAGCTTTTTTTACATATTTTCGAGCATCCGAAATCCAACACATGGATCCGCCCCTGCTTATTGATTCGTGTGAAAAGTAGATCTTGGAATAGTTTTCTTGACTATTGGTAATTGAATTTACTTGAAATTTTGAAAGACATTTGAGTAGTTTATATTTGATTTTTAAGTTTTTGAAGTTATGCCTTATAAAGAAAGGTTTATCAAGTCATTTTTCCCTTGGTTAACCTTATGAAATTTAAGTGTGTGTTCTTTGTTAAGATTGTTTTCTTCCTATTTGGTTGGCTTGGCTGCTCTTAAACTTCTTGTATTTAAAGAAGTAAATATTGATGTTTAGCGTCATGTACTTAGAACTTCATCGAGATTTCGGTGTGATATTTGTCAAGTGAATACCCCCTTTATTTATACTACCTATTTGAGGTCAAAGAGTAACTAATATTTAATACAAGTCTCTCATTATTTAATGTTTGTTTTTTAGTTGTGTGTTCTTATTGTTTAATTGGTAGTTATGTTAATCACACAAAATGTATTTTTTTTTTCTTTAATTATATACGTTTGCCTCAACGAATAATAAAATTTCAATCATTTTCTAGTTATGTTGATGCATATAATTAAAGAAGATAACATATTATATGTAATGAACTTAATTATCTCATAAACGAACAAAACCATATTGCAATTTCTTTTTATGAAATTTGATCTAAAAGTGTTTAATTGAAGAAAATATAGTGACAAATTTAAGAAAATGACCACATGTTAAGCCAAAAATAATGCAGGGATCTGTTAGCACGTACTCCGTGCCACATGGTGCCAATTCAGTATTGTTAATTATTCTCTATGACATTGCAATGACGTGTGCCAGGGTAAAGAAAAAATGCATTTGGACTTATTTGCGTTTTTCTATACCAAGTAATAATGGAAAGACGAGGACCACAACAATAACATATCAGTGAAATCTTATAATTGGAGTCTGAGAAAGGTAAAATATATGAGGATTACTACTATTATTATACAGATAGAAAAGTTGTTTTCAAAAAATAAAAGACAGATAATAACAATACAATATATAAAGACACGACTAATTGGCCAAACATACACGTACTAGCCTATTAACCTTCTACGTAATACGAGACCTTCACTTCTTTCTATCTAAGGTCATGTCATCGATAATATAAAATTGCATCACTTCCTGTCTAATCACCCCTCCTCCCTCCAAATACTTTTCCGATCTACCTCAATCCCTCCACGTAACTTCTAAATTCAACGTCTCGTACCTCCCCTCATAAATTTTGACATGAAATATATAATTGAATACGAGTTGATGAAGGGTCTTAATTATACAACTTGGGTTGGCCGTTTCAAATTTGAAAACCCACAGAAGTTTTCCTATATTGAAAGTCAATAAGAGCAAAGTACAATCAAGTTCAGCCAAAAATAGTAAGAAATAGTCTTCTTAGCCATGTTGTACCCATTCAATTCAAACTTTGAATAACATAACCTAGTATTATTTAATCCAGTCAAATCAATTATTTCTGTTAACTACTATCCCTTAAATCTATATATGTGTTCCATGTCCTATCTTCTTAGCCACAATCAAAAAACTCAACTTTGGGTTTTCTCCTCATCAATTAACATCCCATTAACCTTAAAAAAAGATGGCAATCGTCCTCCAATCTTCAAATTTTCTGAATTCATCAACATC
>DF357214.1:434727-448289 GCA_000787875.1 Solanum virginianum | reverse complement strand
CTCGGTGCATAAACAAGGCTTAGCCTTCGAAGTACTGCATAAGCAAGAAAGCCAATAGACCTTGAATAGCCTGTAAGAAAGGATTTTACTATAGTATCAAATCCACATATAAATCATGTACACATGTTGGCACAGCGCTTTCGCTTTTAAAAAATGGCGCTCATTTGGTCTGCGTATATATATATATATATATACTCTTAAAATATTATTTTTAATCTGATTTGAAATTTCGAATGATCTAATAAAGGTTATAGTTCATAGATATTAGTAAGAATAATTACTTTTTTGAGTTACTTTCATAAATATTTACTATTTTTAAATATATTTTTTAATTTATTATCTAGGTATACTATATTTAAAAAATATTTATCATTTGTAATAATTGTACTATGAATTAAAAGTGAATTATATATATAATCTCTCTCTCTCTCTCTCTCTCTCTGTATATATATTATAAATGTATTACATTTATTTAGGTAAAAAAAATTGCATTATATGTTAAAAACAAATTATGCATATTATATAGATGTATCTTATATTATACTATGTATAAAAATGAATTTACATGCAATATAGATGTATTGCAAATGTCTTAAAATGTATTAGATTTATTTTGATAAAAAATCTAAATTGTATATTTAAAGTGAATTATACATGTATTAAGATTAGTTTATATGGCTATAATGGTAAATAATTTTTAAATATGGTATATGTAGGTAAGTTTTTCATATTAGTAACTCTAGAGCTCAAATTAAAGTTCAAATCAATTATAATACTTGCAAAAAAAAAAAAAATTAATCCAACACTAAGAATGACAATAATAATGAATATTTGTCTTTAGTTTTACATTAGGTTAGATAATTAAATTACATAAACTAGTTTTAATTTTTCTTTAATGTTTGCTCATATAATTAATAAGTCTTACTATCATATTTTGTATTTTTCTTTAAAAAATCTTAAATATTTGTATTTTAGTAAGGCTAAAGAAATATTTGAATCATAAGTTAATTATATGTTTTTATAAATAATTTATCAAAAAAATAGAAAAAAAAACTCAAAAACACAAGAATTTCAAAAAGAAAAAGTCTAAAAATTTGAGAAATTTGAAAAAATCCGAAAACCCGAAAAACCCGAGAAAACCCGAAGTTGAAAAACCCGAGTTATGTTGGTTTGGTTTGATTTTTATATTTAAAAATTTGACACAAATGGTTTGGTTTAATATTTAAAAAATCTGAACCAACCCGGTCCATGAATACCCTATTTTATAGCAATATAATTTTAATACATATATAATTCACTTTTAATATATAGTACTGATTTTTTACCAAAATATAAGTTTAATATATTTTAAGATACTTACAATACATGCTTATTGTATGCAAAATTACTTTTATATATATACATGCATTACAACAACAACAACAACATACCCAGTGAAATCCCACAAGTGGGGTCTGGGGAGGGTAGAATGTACGCAGACCTTACCACTACCTAAGTAGAGAGGCTATTTCCTGGGAACCCTCATCACAAAACCCATACGCAGAAAGGACTAGATATGACATATATATACATGCATTATTCACTTTTAATACATAATACAATTGTTCTAAATGTACACTCTATCCTCCCAAACCCCATTTATGAAATTTCATTAGATATACCGTTACCATCATTGAAAGTTAAATATATATTTAATTATATGACAATGGAGATCTTCAAATTTTTTAGTCGATTCGAAAATCAAGTAAGAAGAGCTTAAAGAGAGGTGAAAAAGAAGAGACATAATTTTGATTACTTTTTATGATAAAAGTGCAAACGATTTTCCATTTCTTTTAGATCACTAACAAACGACTTACGACAAAATCGATAATTTCTTTTCTTTATAATGGTGGCGCACACATTTGTGCACACCTCAATCATCCGAACTGTTACCTCTCATCAACACACACACAGAGGCCTAGACAAGTAAAGAGGTCACCTAAACACAACCATCCCCACACATACACCAAGGCCTATACAAGTGAAAGAGGTGACCTAATATCTTGTCTTTGAGATTCGAACCCGAGATTTTTATCCACTTCATTGACCACCAAGTCACACCCTTAGGTGCCACCGCCACATGATTTCGTCAAAATTGTTATCCAATCAATGATTAACCCCAGCACTCACCAGACATCAAATATGAAGTAAAAACAGATGACCAAAGTGAGGTAAATGCAGCCAAATCTCCACAAGGGGGCGCCATACCATACTACTGCCAATCAGAGATTAAAGATGAAGCAAAACAGATGAGAAGAAAGAAAATCAGCAGTACCAAAACGATTAAAAGCTCGGGCACTAAAATTTTGCAACGGTGGTAACTCAGGAACTACAGCATTACAGCCAATGCCGCAACGAAATTCTGCCAAACAAACTGTACAATATACTATGTTACACTATGGTCATATAGCGGGCCTCAACTAGATTGGAAGTTGGAACTAAGCTGTAGGATGTTGTACTCTCCTGCTACCAAAAAGGTACTCCACCTAAATGAGCATTGAGAAAAAAATGAAAAAAAAAAAAGACATACTCGGATTTACCGTCTTGCAAGTTTTTCTTTTATATCTGATATCTCCCTAAAGTATCTTTTTTTTTTTTGTTAGTTTTCACTGTAAAATTTCCTTTCAGTCTTCAAGCAAGTAGGAAATCCTAAACCTTCCACAATGGTAGAGGAGGGAACTCATCTTGGCTCTTCAGCCGCAACGAATGCTCTGCGCCCCTGAAAACCAAATTAGAACTTCAGATAGCATCCAACAAAATAAAGACCATACTACTAGTCCAGCCGAAAGATAGAAAAAGTAGGGTACTTTTCCTACCTTCCTTGTTTACTACATGCAGGTTTTGGAAGCTGCACTTTTTGTGGGACACTTGGAATCAGGACATCCTCAGAGAGATTACCCAGAGATCCAAATTCAATTCTACATGATGAATCTGAGAAAGCATTGGCATGAGAATCTTCAAGGAGGTCATCAGATTGACCAGGAGCAGCTAACTTCTCACAACCTTCAACAGAAGATTTTACAGCTGAAATCTCCTCTGAATGATTTGCATCAGAAAATGCAATGCGCTCGTTAATATGGGTACCACTATGCAAATGCAACTGACCATGACTTCCTGGTGCCTTACTCTTAGTCCGCCCTTTACAATGTCTCTCCTGGTGATATTCCTGAAAGGACAAAGGAGGAGGATACAAAAACCGCCTCAAGCTTTACAAAAAGGGAGATACTTATCTAAACAAATTGAGATGCCCAAAGATAGGAAATAAACTGGACAGAATATAAGAGAAAACTACCGTATTCAGAAAATAGATGCCAGTTCCTTGTGCCATTTCTTTCTTCTCAGAACCTAAAGTAGCATCAGATGGTAGAGCATTGACAAAAGGTTGAAAAGCTTGTTCTACAAGCATACCATTCCCATTTGTTTGCCAAAATGAGTTCTGTCTAAATGGTATTGATTGTCGGACGGTATCCCAAAAGTTTTCATTTTGAGATGGAGAAGTCGATGATGGACTATTAAGTACCGGTGCTGATAGCAAAAAACCATAGCAACACTGGCCATAGAGCAAACTCCGTATATGGCTATCATAATCCCCACTTAAGTCCACCAAAGGATTCATAGATTCCATATCTCCAGCTGTGCTGGCCAAGTCCTTTTCCCCTATATCGAGAGTTACACTTTCTAAAATACTGGTCCTTGGACTCGAGATTTCTGAACCACCAGAACAGAAGTCCTCACTATAATCAGTAGCTGCTTGGTAAATGCTGTTGCTCTCCTGAGGGCACTCTGGGGTTTCCACCAACAAACAGGAATCTGATAGGTCACTTTGGCGCAAATTCACAGGCCCACTATTCCCATTTCCAACACATGATTTATTGAAATGGAAAGGAAGAGCATAGTAATGCTTCCAAGAAAGAGAACTTGTAGAATTTCCATTAGAACAAGAGTCATATGTTCCATTTGCCACACCGAGACTTAGAGGTACAGAAGCTGAAGGATCATTTGCATATCTGTATTGACAGAATCCTGACATTGCTGCATCATCTGAAAAAGACCCATTTTCTGACACCATATCTGAAGGAACTCCATTCATCAAGTTACCCAACAACTCATTTGATATTGATTTATATACCTTTTTCAGGCTATCGTTCTCAAAATCACCGTCCGATGATTTCAGAAGCATTCTAGCATTGGCATAAAATTCAGCAGGAGATAATGCAGAACATGTGTCTTCATCACAAATTAGGCTGGGGCGTTGTAATTCAGCCACATGATCGAGTCTATGCCTCTCAATAGTGTTTGCAAAAAACTTCTTGATCTCATCAGCAACTTTGTCATGTGGTGACAAAAGAATGTCGCCAAGCTTGCGGGCCCCATACTTAAAAGCTCTTTGTATTCGATAGAGATTACCTGAAGGGAATCAAAACATAATTTATGCGTGAGACAGAGCAACATATTACCTGAAGGGAATCAAAACATAATTTATGTGCAAGACAGAGCAACATAGACCACCTACATACTAACTCAAAGCACCACAATCATGCTGTTTCCTAGAAATAACATGACAAGCACATTCTCAGATTCCAAATACTCTCTTTTACCAGCATACTAACTTTTGAATGACTTATATACTCCTGGGCAGGCAATTGCGAAACATATTGCTCATTATCTAACTAGAGGTGGTAACAACGCAACGTTTTAGTACTTTTGGTAAGATGAAAAGGAAGACGTAGGGAAAAGTAGACAAAACAAATTTGGTAATAATCTCATTTGTGGCCAAAACAGCAAAATCAGTCCATAAGGATCTCCCATTCTTCCAGAGTTTTTTATTCCTTGGAGTACCAGAAAAGGATAAAATGAAAAACAAAGAAATAAAAGGAGGACAGCTTTCCAATATAACAATCTTGTAAACCACAAAAAAGAAATCATTCACGTTGTACCTTTGCTGACACTGCGCCCAAGGTTATTATTTTCCTTCAATGGGTCGATTATGTTTAGATATTTCTGTTGAAATGCTCGTGTATCCGTCTCAAGACCCCTGGATGGAACTGAGAACATTTCCGCACTGTTCCTTAAAAACTCCTCACTAAGCAACAACTCGTTGCTTATATAATCTGGCATCTCAACTGCAGACACATAAAGGGCAACCGTGAGGAAAAAAATTGAATAAAGAAAAATAAAATCTTCACTCAGCTGAATCATATACCACCCAAAAGCCAAAAAGTGGAGAAACATCTATCTCCTTTTAAGCTTATGCATAAGTGTGATAAAAAAATCCTATAGAGGGTTGAAGACATGTAAAGGAGATCACAAACTACATCAATGAATTATGAAAGGAAGAGCATTGCTTACCAAATAACTCAGGAAGGGATGATTTGCACACTGGACCATTCAAACTGATACAATAGCTGTCCCAATCAAATTTGCTGTAGTAATCCAAAAATCTATAGAGAACCTAAAAAGCAACCAAAAACAGGAATATCAAACACACTTATGCTTGCATACTGAGCTCAACACGCAAAGTAAAAAAGCACAAACCAGTAATTACCGCTAGAGGACCATTTAATGATGAATGGAACAGTTGGAATATAAATAAGACCAGTGTTTCCAAAGCATATGTAGAAATCAGACCATGATGTGCACCAAGAACACGACTTTCATAATAGCACCAAGCCTTTATCAAAATAATGCTACGTTTGAATAGATGATTTTTACCAACAAGGTGATCTACCTGCGGTCATGAAACAGAGAAGACGACAAGAATAAAATCAGCTGCTCATTTCCTCATTTAACATGAAACAGAAGAATAAAATGTATTGATTAAAATCAAGGGGGAGCTATTTGGTTCTCCAATGTTTGCATGGAATAGAAGGACGATGAAGCAGAGACATTAATCTAAAATAGCTAAATCAAAAACTGAACTCCATCAGACAGATTTGTTCAAAAGCCAAATGTTGTTCATTTTAAGCACAAATTGCATTTAAAAAGTTAGGACAAATATTGCAGAATGGAGGGATATATGATGATGTCAACAGTCAGCTATATATGTTATTTAACATGTAAAAGTTTACCACATCCTGGTAATTAGAGAGGGAATTGGTCTGGTAAGAAATAACAAAAACCAATTAACCAAAAGATCCCACTCTATCCAACAGCATATTGCAGTAGTTAAATCAATACCTATAACTAAAAGAGGTGCAATCCCTATTTTAGAAATTGCACTACACCATTTTCCAGTTCCAGTTGTTTCCTTTAAACCAAGACATGCTAAACATCTAGTATATAAACGTCCTTGAAACAAAATTAAAGCACCGAAAGTCCATCACATTAACAGACAGTCATTGACCAACAACCAAGCACCTGTAGGGACAAGATTATTTGAATTTAGTAACTTACCTGCTCAAGGAAACAGAGAGTGCAAAGTCCTCCTAATTGATTAAAGGATATATCTATCACAGTATTTTGTACAATACATTTCACGAGCTTAACCTGCCATGAGAAATTCAAAACTTCTCAAATTAAACAGATAAGAAATGATCAATTAAGCATAAATCTAGTGAATGACTATGGATAGCCAAACTAAATAGATGGTAGTACACCTCTATCAGACAACCTTCAATTACAATAAATGTTCATCAAGCAACTAAAACAGCAAGCAATCCCCCACTCGCACACACCAAAAAAGGAAAAAGAAATAGGCATGCTAAAAGCTCCACTATGCTTAGACTCAACTATCCATCCCCCACAGGTGGCAGGATATCGAAATAAAAACTATAACTATATGTTGCTGAAAAGAACTGCGAAATAAGTCATCCAACTTAGTTCATTTTACAGACTTTAACGGTTTGGGTACATTTCTGTCATTAGAGTCAGGAAAGAACCTCAGCATCAATAAATTGGGGATCCTTGACATCATACTCAGCATTTTCCTTTAGCTCTTCTCCCTGCAGAACAGCGAGAACATCACGGGCTAATGTTTCTTCAATAATAGGACTGCCAAAAACAGTCAAATCAATGTCACCATCAGGAAGGTAGGTCTTCAGTGGCACTGATCCATATGAGAAAGCCTGTATGATAAACAAATATAATCAGCAAAACTAAATTAAGATAATGAATAGCAGGATACACCTTAAAACAGTTAGAAAACTTGAAACAGGAGCGACATACTTCAAGCACATATAATATCTGATGATAAGCTTTGCTTTCAAGTTCAAACACACCAGACTCTGCAATATTTAAGTTGATGCCAACTAAGGAAGCAGAACGTAATTTGAAGCAGGGATGATCCAGGATTCAAACACTATGGGTACAAGTTCGGAATTATAACACAACATTTAATTTACTGGATAAGAAATCAATGATTTGTCCTTATTTAGTGGGAGTTTTAGCACATATACAAGGTCCGAGCCAAAGCTACTTGGTTCGGATGAATGCATAAAATGTATGCTCAATCCTCCCCTGATTCAAAGAGAGAAAAAATTCAACTATTTTGTGGGTAAGTAAAGGTTGAGAAGACTTGAATACTTCAATGTATAGAGTTGCTCAAGTTAGTCTGCTGGAACAAACGGATTCATTTTTTACTAAGTTATGTATTACATTAGAACTGCAGTAGAATCAAAAGATGAACCCACACACTCCAATTTTAATCTGATATATTTGACTAATAACAAAAATTAGTTTCCTGATCTTGAATTGACTCAGAGGTGTATAAAAAATGCTTAAAGAGACATGAAACCACTTGAAGCACAATGAAAGAAAAAATAGTTATGGAAGAAAATGTTGCCAGCCTCATGAATAAGGAATCAGCTTACACTTTTACTAGTAGAAATAAACTAGTGAAATATCACTCCTGATGCAGTGCGGCAGGTCATTTGACCTATGCTCTTAGACAGAAAACTGTTTACACTTTTATTAGTGGAAAATAAAAAAGCAATTCAAAGCTAAGTTGCACGGGCTCTTCACTTTCAATGCCGCATGCGTGTTGGATTCTAAGAAAATAAACTACTTCGGAGAATCCGACATGCACCCATTGACGTTTTGAAGATCTGAGCAACATAAATTCAAAGTAATTACACTTTCCGAAGTAAACATTAGAATGAAATATCTTGGTTTACTTTACAATATAGTAAATCCCCCAGAAGTGAATCTTCGGCTTAACCCTACAATCTGCTATAGAACTTTTCCTTTAAAATTGAGCACCAAGGGGTTGGCCTGGTCTCACGGTTGAAGATAAGCTGGAGAGACAACCTTCAGAACCACGTGCACTGAGTCTTCGAGGTTTAGGAAGATGGGAAGAATTCAACTAATATAAGTTTTACTTTGATGAGATTAGAACCTTTGGTTCTAATCTCATCAAAGTGAAACTTATATTGGATGACTCCGTGCACGTGCCGGTGAGAAATGACACGGACTAGGCGGATTAGTCGAGGTATTTGCAAGTTAGCACAGATGGCATTTTGTCGTTAGAAAAAACAAAAATCTCTCTCGATCCTGTTTTGATTACACTTCATTTGACCGAGGGTCTAACGGAAACAACACTCGATGGACCCCACTTGTCAAATTACATTGGGTATGTCATAGTTGTCGGCTTGTCGCTAACGCTATAGTACAACTGTCACAGTGAATAGCACTGTCGTCTCTTCCAACAACCCCCACCCTTTCCTTTTGATACCATCTTAGGTTAGTAGGGTTTCCTATTAGATAGATTGTAAACAAAATTAGGTTTTACCTTTATCTGTTCAGCAGATAAGGATAAGACTCTATTTTGTAACCCCCAACAAGTTCACCAACCCCCCACCCCCGACACCACCCAAAAGAAAAAAAAGGAAACACAGAGCCCCATCATTTTTCAAACAGATGTTATCAATTGAAAGCTACAGGAACATTTGGATTGAACTGGAAACAATGATAGATATCACTGAATTGGAATAACAAACATGCAAATTCAGGAATTAACAGCTAGCTAGGATCTCAATTGTACAATCGATTAATAAAATCAAAGCAAACAAATGTAAAATGACCTCGCATCCAAGCGAACATCTGATGAGTCTCTGCACATAATCAACAACGTTTTTCCTCTTCTCTTCAGTATCAAGAGTCGGATGAACACAATTCACAACCTCTTGTATAGCTTCTTCAGCAACAGCCCAACAATCCTCTGTAACTGCCGAAGGATCAGGACCCGATAATTCCCCCAAACGGATCTCCATTTCAACCCGGTTTCCAATTCCACAAGAACCCATAACCCCTTCCTTATCAACCAAAAAAAAACTCAAAAAAAATTCCCTGATTATACCCAAGAAAACCGTAGGGTTTTAGAGGCCATTGACAACATAGAATATTCTAGACAGAGTAAACAAATGGGTAAATAGGGGAAAAAAGATAGAAGAAAAATGCTATATATAGTATTTATGTCATGTATATTTTTTGGATATGAGTAATCTGATTGTCTTTAATATCAAGAAGAAAAAAGGAACAAAAAAATCCGGAGAAGGAGACAATTCTCAATTGCCCCCACCTCCCCCCACAACCCTACACCCCCCACCCCACCCCCACACCCTCTCTTCTTGTCTTCTTCCTCAAAATCCAAAATTCTTTCTTCTGCGTTTCCTCACATCCGTTTCTGCCTGCAATTACGTGTAATTCAAACAGACATATATATAATTTTGGGGGTTCGTTTTTGCTTTTTGGTAATTATTTTTCTGCCGGACTCCGGTGACGGACGCGGTGCAATGCGGTGGCGCAATGTTCAAATTCCGTTGATGGAGAAGCATATCAAAATTCAGAACTTATCCAACTTTTACGACTTTACTTCTCCCATTGAACTTTTTATATATACAAAAATAAAATTTGGGCGACTTTTTGCTTTTGGAGATTTAAGTTGATTTAATTAAATTTAGTACAATAAATATTGGTCAAATTAATTTTTAAAAAGTCAAATTTTTTATTGTCATAATTTGTTAAATCAAATTATATGGATTTTAATTACCATTTTAAAATATTAAAATTTTTGGATTTATAATATTTTTTTATTCTCAAAAAGTGAAACATGACGACTAAAACTGATTTGGATGATTATTACCTGTGGTACTGTATTGCTAGTGGCTTAGTGATTTGGACATGATGCTTCCTTGTTAGAGGTCTCATGTTTGAAACTTCTTGTCAGCGAAAGTAAGGTGTTTGCCTTTGAACCTCTCCTATGTGATTTGCAAGCTATTGTATAGGAGCGGGGGAATTTACTTGTGCACACCTAAAGGATAGCGATTGCGAGTTCCCCTTGTCATAAAAAAGGGACTTATTTTGTATAATGACTATTTTGGTGTGATCGTATCACTATATTAATATTTCTTTTTATTTTGTCTTTACGTATTATTTGATAATTCTATTTTATCATTTATCCTACATTTTCATGACAGCTCTACCCGATGCCCTATAAATTCTTATAAGTTTATTATTCAACTTATGAATATGTGATATTATGTAATGATGGAGGACAATTTAATCTATTCAAATATCGTATTTATTAAAATAATACAATATAATATAATTTAACACAATGCAATATCTATAAAATAATACATAACAATTATTTTAACAAAGTGTAAAAAAGAAGAGCAAAAATATAAATTAGGATAGTATTAGAAACATGTAAAAATATACTAATATAAATTGTGAAATATTTATCGATATTTTTTTTTAATAACCATTTGAATGAGAAACATCATACCTATATCATCAAAGGATATGATGCAATGGATGAGGTTGCTCCTCTCTTAGCCAAAGTTCTTGGGTTCGAGAACCTGATTATGAAAAAATTCTTCGTAAGAGCACTTTTCTTGAATGAGCTCTATGTGAAATAAATTTAAAGTAATCAAACTTTAATACGAACACCAAATACCAAAAAATCATACCTCTTTAAATTGTAAGAAGATGGAAGACTATTTTAAAAGTTCTTTTAGAACAAATAATTAGATGTTCATTAGTATAGAGATATTTCTGTTAGAATATGTCGTCATTATCACATTTTTTAAATACAAATTTTTTTATCTTATATAAAAGTAGAATTTATATATATCAATTACTTTTTTTCCTAAACTGTTAGATAAAAAAATCAATTGTCTTTCGTCTATATTTTTGAAGTCAAACGAAAATTCAAAAGCATATATACTAAATAAAATATTCAAAAATTATATTACTGACTTTTAATTTAGATTTTCCTCTATTGTACCCCACTTAAACAAATTCCCTTTATGGAAAAACTCTAAAGCAAAAAGAAAAAGAATCTGGAACTCTTCTTCCCCGATTTTATTCCTATGACAAATTAGTTAAGAGAATATTAATTTTTTTATTGAATAATATATTTATATAACAAAATAAATATTTTAGTATTTACACTTTATTTTAAGTAGGTGTTTGGATGTAGATTTAATTGATATTTGAAAAAAATAATTAAGAAAATTTCGAAGTTAAAAAAAAAGATTTTAGGAATTGAAATTATATTTGGAGATGGATTTATTGGGAAAAACAATAGTTGCCAATTTGTCAAATTTAAAAAATTCTTCTTCAAAAATTAAAACAAAAAAAATCATGTCCAGAATCGTGAATTTTTTTTTAGGAATTATTCAATCTTTTAGTATTTATAAATCTGTATTAATTTTTTTTTTAAAAAAACTCATAATGTTTTTATATTTATTTTTTATAATTTTAATTTGGATAATATTAATATGGATGAGTTTGAATTGATTAGTATAGTCTATAAAAATTTATATAGTTGACTTCAACATGTTACAGATTAAGCCATAATTATTGTTGTTATTACATTTTTTTTCAGCATTTGTGAAATCGAGGTGAGTCAAAATTATTTAATTTCATTGTTGACATTAATTTTTTTTCTTCTAAATACGAGTAAAGAATTTCAAAATCCAGACCTATAGGCTACAATCTTGGTATTTAGGCTTAGCAATTTAATCACTTTTCACATGCATCTCATTTTAATTAACATTAATATATTCTTGTACTATGGTCTAATTAACAATTTGAGAGAGAATTAAATGGCATAGCTTTTTAATCATTTGTCACATGCATCTCATTCTAACATTAATATATTCTTGTACTATGATTTACCAAGTTGAGAAATTATAGTCAAATAAAGAAAAAGATCAATAATAATAGCTTAATTAACAAGGTAGATGGTATTTAAAAAAATTCATAAATTTTTGTGACTTATAAATTATTATTATACAATATTGATTACAAATTTAAAAAATTCATAAATTTTTTGCCTAATTCTTCTTCTGATGATCGATTTAGTCTTTGATAAAAAAAATATACCTCAATTATATTTCATCTCTTCAACAAATTTAATAATAAGCATATAAAATAATTAATTAATACTAGAAAAGACTTCCGAATATTAATCATCATTTAGGCAATGAAAAATCAAATGATTTACTACCTTTTAATTAGGTTCAAATGTGTCACATATATATATATATATCAAAAATAAAAATCAACTATGTGTAACATATCAAATGCAAAAATCAACTATGTGTAACATATCAAATGCGACCATGTGAATACCAACTTGCTAGTCGCAACATAAATTTGGGTCGATTTATATTTTATTCGTTGATAGTGTAAAAGTTAAATAAAAAATTATTAATGCCATTAAAATTGCACGACAATTTTTTTTTATCTTTTTCTAACGTTTATATAGACTGACAGACATATTGTTCTTATCGTTTAAGAAAACGCCAAATTTATATTACTCATTTCAACTTTTTTCAGAATTTCGTTGCATAGTGAGCCCCACACAAGTTTTTGGGATGTTCGCGGATTTTTTTGAGTCGATTATTGATTTAAACGACAACATATCAAGTGGAATTCCACAAATAGGGTCTGGGGATGGTAAAATATACGCAAATCTTACCACTACCTCATAGAAAATAGAGATGTTGTTTCCGAAAGACCTTCTTTCAAAAATATCAAGCCCCAAAAGAAAAAGATACTAGATATGAAATTACATGATAATATAAGACGGACAATAATAAGATAAAATATAAAGACACAACTAATCTACTAGTATATCACAAAGTCAAACATTATCCCACCTCTGCTAACCTATTAAATTATGTATATTTTTACACTATCAATATAGTGTTACTCAATGTAATAAGTTACTTATCACGTTATATAAGTCACTTATATATCCATGCTTGTTATAAAATATTACCCATAAAATATTTTCGAGTGACCTGATAAATATATATAAAAGAAAAAATTACTTAAGTAGGTGTGTTTTAATAAATAATTACTAATTTTAGCGTTACTTTTTATTTATTATCATTTATAGCAATATATAATAATATTATGATAAATATGTATTTGTATTAAAATGCATTTAATATAAATATATTATACCTGTTTAATAAAAATAATTTTTTATTATTATAAATGATAAATATTTTCTTAATTCACTATATATACGTAAGTTTCCCAAAATGGTCCCATTTTTGTAAGGCTATAGA
>DF357214.1:408543-420467 GCA_000787875.1 Solanum virginianum | reverse complement strand
GGAGACTCAGAGTATTTTCCTGTTGAGATGAGACTCCATCAAGGATCTGTGTTGAGCCCTTTCTTGTTTGTCTTGGTGATGGATGAGCTGACGCGATCTATCCAGGAGGAGGTACCATGGTGTATGTTATTTGCGGGTGATATAATACTGATTGATGAAACTCGAACTAAAGTTAATGATAAGTTGGAGGCTTGGAGACACGCCTTGGAGTTTAAAGGATTTAAATTGAGCAGGACCAAAACTGAATATTTGGAGTGCAAATTCAGTGCTGAGAGGGATGCAACAAACTTTGATGTGAAGCTTGCCACTCAACTGATCCCCAAGAGGAAAAACTTTAAGTATCTAGGGTCCATCATCCAGAATAATGACGATATCGATGATGATATCACACATCGTATTGGGGCAGCTTAGACTAAATGGAGGCTTGCATCTGGAATACTGTGTGATAAAAGATACCACCTAAACTCAAAGGTAAGTTCTACAGAGTGGTGGTTAGACCATCTTTGCTATATGGGGTGGAAGGCCAATCAAAAAGGCACATGTCTAGAAAATGCATGTGGCAGAGATGAGGATGTTGCGATGGATGTATGGTCACACCAGGAGTGACAAGGTTAGGAATGAGACCATTCGGGAGAAGCTAGAGATGGCTCCGGTGGCCGATAATATGAGGGAAGCGAGACTGTGATGGTTTGGATATGTGCAGAGAAGGAGTATCGATGCTCCTGTTAGGAGGTGCGTGAGATTCGTCTTAGGAGCTACTCAGAGGGGTAGAGGTAGATCGAAGAAGTACTAGGGGGAGGTGATTAGACATGATATGGCGGAGCTTGATCTCATAGAGGACATGACACTAGATAGGAAGACGTGAAGGTTGCGAATTAGAGTAGTAGGCTAATTGGCAGGGTTAGGCGGATACATAGGTTAGGTGAAGGACGTGTTTTCTTTTTTTGTGTTCTCGTTATCTGTCTTATATCTTATAGTTGTAGCATTATTTACATATTGTCATGTGCTATTCATTACTAGTCATTCTTTGTGTTCCCTTCCCTTTCTTTTTTGTCATATCTAGTCCTTTCTGCTTATGGGTTTTGAGATGAGAATTCCCAGGAAACAACTTCTCTACTTCTATGAGGTAGTGGTAAGGTCTGCGTACATTCTACACTCTTCAGATCCACTTGTGGGATTACACTGGGTATGTTGTTGTTGTTGTAAAGTTATAATGCTCTATTATACAAGTATATATTACTTGAACAAATTATGATTATAGATTACTATATCACAAAATATAAAATCAAACCATACCAAATTAAATTAATATAATAGTCTTAAAAATTGAATATCAAAATCACTGTACCAAAATTTCAAATATTGTATCACAACATAGTTCCTATCAAGAAAAAAAAAATCAAATATTATATTTTTATAATAAGAATTTTTAATTTATAGTACTTATATTATTTAAAATGATTTACGAAATCAATTTTTTTATTTGGCACAAATTACTAATAGAGTAATCAGTACTTCATCATTCAATTTGAAAAACAAATGAAGAAATCATTTAATCGGAGCAGCGCCGGAGTGTTTTGGTTGGAGCTTTTATACGCAACTGGCGAAGAAACTTAGAAGCACCCGACCCGACTGATTTCTAAAGGAAACCCTGGAATAGCTACGAAGGATTTTGGGTTTTTAGGGTTCCATTTCATGCTCTTAAGAATGGATATCGACATTGATATTTCCAATTGGATTCTCGAATTCATCCTCCGGCATCCGCTCGACGACGGTATTCTCAACGCTCTCATTCACACTCTTCCACTCCCAAACGACAAGCCAAATCTCAAAAGGGCGCTGCTCGTTAGGAAAATCGAATCTGAGATTTCTGACGGTTCAGTTACCGAGAAAATCCTCGAAATTCTCGAGTTGATTGAGGAACTAAATAATCAAGAAGGAATCGAAGCTTCAGAGGTTATGAAAGCCGCGTACTGTGCGGTGGCAGTAGAGTGCACGGTGAAGTTTTTGAGTTGTGAAGGGGCAGGAAGTGACAAAGGTAAGTATTTTGAAGCAGTAAGGAGGATATGGAAAAGGAGAATCAATTTAATGGAGAAAAGGGAGGATGTAGGCTTTGTATCAGAAGAGTTATGGAGTTGGAGGGATGAAATAGAGGCGGCTTTATGGGATGATCGGTGTTCTGTGCGTTTGATAAAGAGCATCAAAGGTGTCGATGCGGTGGAGGCGGTTAAGGCTTTTGTTAGTAAAGCCAAAGAGAGCATTGGGTCTCCTTTTCTTGAGGTTGTGGCGGAAACTTACCGGTCTGATGCGAAAATGAAGGCATTTTTTGAAGGGGTGAACAAAGAAGGAACTTGCAGGAAAAATGACAGAGGTAATGTGTTATTAAACTCTATGATATGATCAAATTTTGGATAACAAATTTGTGCCTATGATCTGCTCATTGCAATTCAACAAATGATGACCGAATTCTGTATGTTGGTGTCAAATGCTAAATTGTGTGCTTTCTGTAGCTTATATGGGCACCCATATGATATAAAGCAAGTACTTTTTTGACATTTCCTAGTAATACCTATATCAGTTTATCCTCATTAAGGGGTAAAGATTATATTTTGACATTTTGCCTGCTGAACTCGTATCAGTTTCATGAGTATTATGTCTAGATGATTGTTTTTTCTGCTTGCAGAAGTGCACAAAGGAAATGCATCGACCAGGAAGAAGCATGTCGCTTTCAAACGTACCAGAGGATCATCAGCTGAGAAGTCTGGAGGTGTCAGGATTAGCGATTCTATTGAGTCGGAACCTGAGGCATCTGGTGGACAGGATGGTTTACTGCCTTCTGCTGAAATCCAGAAAGCGCAGAGAGCACTTAAATTGAGTTCATTGGAGCTGCGTGCTATGGTGAAGGATCCTCTACCTGATGCACTACGCCTTGCTGAGACTTTGTCTTCTGTGGCAAGGGATAATACGGGTCATCAGCCTGCTGAAAATAACAGCGACAGAGCCCCTCCTCCAATTGCCTCCAGTAGCAGAATGGTTCAAGCTAGAGGGGAGAATTGTGAAGTGCAGCATAATTGTCATCACAAGCCAGACCGAGTGAACCGAAACAATGCTGCCCATCCATTTGAGGTATATGCATTGAAAAAATTTCTGTCCTCCACATGCTTTTAAATATATGGTCAAATGCTGCTTCTTGGCATGTATTGATGCACAATGCTCTTTAGTACGCTCTTGAATGTATAGTAACCTGAAGTCTTCAATGCAAGATAGTCTTGTTTATTCTCAAAGCTTTACAAGCCTAGTTACTAAACAATTTCTTGTAACCAAATGTGCAAAACTTTTTGCCAAGCCATGTAACAAGATGATACTTTGTTAAATAGTGAAGTTAGTTCAGATATTAGCTCTAGATTTGGTTTTACCAGAGGAATACTAGAGCCTAAACATAAAGCATATTCTTGCACTTGAGCCAAGGGTCTTTTCAAAACAGCCTCTCTACCTCCACGAGGTAGTGATAAGGTCTGCTTACATTCTACTCTTCCCATACCACACTTGTTGGATTTCACTAGGTATGTATGATGTTGTTGTTTGGAAAAAATTGTCCTAGGCACACAAACTGTATTTGGTGAAACTACCCAAATAGAGGGAAAAGATTTGCAATTCTATGTGCATGCTAATGGAAACAAACACTAAATTGTATACAGTGGGACGATTTCTTTGACGAGGTAAATGAAGGAGCACCAAGTGCCGCGAATAGGGTGACATTACCTAGCCCTAAAAGGACGAAAGTTTCTCCCCTGAAGAAATATGAATTTAAAAAAGTTACTCTAAGGAGAAAGCCCAGGAAATGGAGTGCGTTGGAAGAAGACACTTTGAGAACTGGTGTACAGAAGTATGGAACATCTCTTACTTCCTCTGACTTTGAAGAAGTAACGACACAAGGTTTAGCACTCTAATTGTTTTCCTTTTTTTTTGGGTAGGTATGGTATTGGAAACTGGAAGGTCATCTTAGATACTTATCGTGACATATTTTCTGGGAGGACATCAGTAAGTGTTTTCTGATACTACTATTTATCGACTGGTTGTATATTACTCCTACTTATGAAGTCTAAACAATTTTCTTCAGGGTGACTTGAAGGACAAGTGGAGAAACATGATGTCATAGATGTTTATTTTGAAGAAATTTTGCTCTTGTAAGAGAGCCTTTTGTTTTCTTAAGCAGAGGTATGCCTTGTATAATTCTTTGTATCATGTAAATGTCCAACTGTCCCTCTGTATCTTGTTTGATACATAAAAATTCAGATGAATGCTGTTGTATATCATGTCTCTCAAGAAAACTGAGCATGTTCATGTTCACTCTACAAATAGTTGCCTTTTTTGGGTCAAACTTCTATTTTTTCAGTTTCAGGAGAAAAAAAGAGCCTCTCCAATCTCCAAGGATCTGCCTAAATTTAGTCCCTCTTTTTTGAATTATGTGGTCCCAATGACTCATTTAACTCAGTGGATGCAAATTTCAAGCTAAAGGACAATGAAACAAAACAAGTGAGTTACTAAATTTCAAGCTCAACTGATAATGTATCCAGATGCCTTTGAGATTTCAAACAGAATTAACACAGTAGAAGCTTTCTTTTTACGAGTTTCATATCTCAACTCTCTGTTTTTCTATTTATCTATCTAAACTATCATCTTTTTGCGTGTTTCATATCACCTCATCTACAACTCTTTTTGTATTAATACACATCTTGATGCGGAGGTATACCTCTAAATATAATATAGCGGCAAGTATATTATATAAGAAGTATGAGTATTTGTAACAAATATTTTATGTAAATGCTACAAAATGCCTTAGCAACTTTGGATGTAATGATATTTACTCAATTATCACTAAATATTTTCGTGGCTTCCAATGGCTAAATTTATTACTAATAAATGTCTTCTTTGTTGTAGTAGATCGATAGAGTAAATACTTAATGAGGAGAACTATATATGAAGACACAAAAAAAAAATTGACAAGAACTTGCCTAATTAATGTTTTTCTTAAGAAGCATGTAAAAGAGAAACATGACGACAACGATAACAATAACAGATCTAATGAAATTTCGCAAGTGAGGTCTGAGGAGGATAAAAGAGCAACATGACAAATTGATTAAACTGAAGCAAGTACAACGATTCTTCGCCTTAATTTATGCAATACTATTTGACTCGACATAACGTTTAAGGAAAACTTTTAAAGTTAACATTATTTCTGATTATAAAAAAATGGCATTCTCTTTTACATCGACTGAAAAGGAAAGTATGTCACGTAAATTGGAAAATAAGGAATACTATATCAGTTCGGTACAATTTTATATATTATTGGTCATACTTTATAAAATTTTGTTTGTGAACACATTAAATCGATAACCAAATCACTAAGATATTTATCAATATTAATTTTCAAGTAATCATTTTTCAATTTTTAATACGTTTAATTGATAGTTGATTTTTTGTATCAATAATTAAAAAAACAAAATATTTAGAGTGCAAATTTAGTGGTACGAGGGATGAAGCAGACATTGAAGTTACGCTTGCCACTCAACCTATTCCTAAGAGAGAAAACTTTAAGTATCTTGGGTCCATCATCCAGAATAGCGGTGATATTAATGATGATGTCACATATCATACTGGGGCAGCATGGACGAAATGGAGGTTTGCCTCCGGAGTACTATGTGATAAGAAGATACCACCTAAACTAAAAGGCAAGTTTACAGAATGTGGTTAGACAATCTTTGCTATATGGGGTGGAGTGTTGGCCAATAAAAAAACTCATATTTTCAGAAGATGCAGGTCGCGGAGATGACGATGCTGAGATGGATGTGTGGACACACCAAGGAGGATAAGATTTGGAATGAGACAATTTGGAGGAAGTTAGGAGTGACCTCTGTGGCAGAAAAAATGAGCGAAGCAAAACTGCGATGGTTTGGGCATATGCAGAAAAAAAGTGTTGATGTTCCTATTAGGAGGTGCGAGAGAATGGATTTAGGGGTTACGTGGAGGGGTAGAGGTAGATCGAAAAAATATTGGGAGAGGTGATTAGACAAGATATTGTATAGCTTCATATCACCGAGGACATGACCTTAGATAGAAAGGAGTGAACGTCGCGTATTACGGTAGAAGGTTAAAAGACTAGTAGGGGTAGAATGATGTCGGGCTGTGTGATATAGTAGGTTAGTAGAGGTAGTTGTGTAGTTATATATTATGATGTTGTTGTCCGTCATTTATTTTGTTAACTTTATTGTCTTTATAAATTTTCATTTGTTATCCATTTTAGTCGTTTCACATCTAGTATTTTCTACTTTTGGAAATGATATACTTTTTAGATGAAGGTTTTTCGAAAATAATCTATCTCTATGAAGTAGTAGTAAGGTTTGCGTACATTTATCCTTCCCAAACCTCACTTACAGGATTTCACTAGGTATGTTGTTGTTATTAAATAAAATACTCTTATAATATGAAATTCATATAATAGCAAAAAATACAAGTGCAACACAAATTTCAACATTGAACATTTTTAAGATCGAATTATTCGAATTCCTTTTAAAGACTCCAGTCATAAACTATGATAATAGCATTTATTATATGTATTCGTCACCATCAAATTTAAAACCGAAAAGAGGAAAGATAATGGTAAATTACGTCGAGAAAAAAGAAAGTGTCACAATAGAAAAACTAATTTGTGTTGTCTACAACCAAAAGTAATACTAAATTTTGGAAATAAGGTTGATAAAGCATTAAAGTCATTGTAAAGTTGCTTCCTCTGACAAAAATCCAAAATAAAGCTGCTTTCACCAAGCTTACCCTTTTCTTATTGGATAATCAATTTATCCATTAACCAAAATCATAAATTCAGAAACCGAATGAATAACCAATAAAGCTAATTAACAAAACCATTTAAAAATCGTTAAACCCAATAACCTAAACTGATAAAACCATTGATTTATCGGTCAATTTGATTTTTGCACATTCGGCAAAAGAACAAAGTACATTTTCCAGCAGAAGGTATGTATGAGAACCCACAAAAACTGATTTAAGACACAACAGACTCCTTCAACTATCAGTATGTATAATACCTCAACATGAGGTGGTGAACAACACTATATATCTTAACAAAAGGCTCATATAACTTGAAATAAACAAAAGAAACTACCAAATGAAGATAGGGAATCAATTACGCTTCGCCGCCTTTACTCTCCATTTCAACATCTGCAGTTTTCCCGAATCCGTTATCAGGATGGTGCCCTTCACTCTCACCGGCAGCTTGTGACAGTAAAGGGTTGCTCAAGTTCTCGCGCCTGTTCTGCGTTAGATATTCCAGGGGAAGGTTGGTGGCATTGACAAGGGAGGTCATGCTCATTCCAGCAGTGGCCTCAGCTAGCATGTCATCATCTCGGTTTGGATCACAGTTCAGGTCCAACTGTCCCTTCCCGGTTCCAAACTCCTCCACTTGATCCCCATTTGAATTCCTTTCATTCTCGGAGTGATTCATGTGTTCATTCTCAGAATGAGTCATTTGAAGTAACTCTATTCCACTTGGCATTCCATCTGGTTCTAACTCGTCTTTAGGAGCGACCTGGTCCTTTGCCTGTGCAAGCTCCGCTTCTCGTTCTGATTGTTTTTTCTTCTTACGCATCATGAGTGTCTTAAAACGACGTTTCACAGTTGCACACACGTTGCATTTACAGGTGGAATGGTGCTTGCCCTTTCCACTAGGAGGCTGAATACACACAATGCAAGAACAACCTGCACGATGCCGAGGATGTTTTGTTGTGGCTCCAACTGAAGTCTCTCCCACGTCACCGATGTTGTCACCTAAAACAGCAAGTGTTGCCAAGGCATCTAGCCCAGAAGCCTCACAATCTTCATTGTTTTCTACAAGTTTTCGCCTCTTGGGATCTGGAATGAAGAGACTCTAACAGTGAGTGACTATATTATATAAACAAAGGTAAGCATCATTCGTATAAGGCATATACTATGTTTGATATAATTACAGACACATTCATCATAAAGCACTTCATAAACCGAGTGGCAATAAAGAAAATCTTGAACTTGCTGGGATACTGAAGGAACATCAATGTAATACATTTTATTTGGGGAGGGGAGGAGCGGGGGATTCAAAGATAAAAAGAAGAAAACCAAATCAAAGCTTCCTCTCCAACCATAGTCAAACAGATTTCCTAAAGTGCAGTGCTTTCAGCAGATAAACATCAAGATACAAATGAAAAGTCGATTTTTAGCTTCAGGAGAAGAGTCTGTTTAGCAGAAGTTCCTTAATCTCGCTTTTTTGAAATGCTTTTTTTTTTTTCTAAAGAAAAAAATAAACCTTAGGGATCATTTGGTGTGAGGTATAAGTTATAATAACCCGGCATTTTTTTTTTTTTTGGGGGGGGGGGGGGCGAGCAAGGATGAACCATAAATTCCAAACATATTGGTGTTTTTGTAAATGCAAGCAATGGAAAAGTGAGTCCTTAAACTTGCATTTACAAAATACACAGAATTTGATGGTTCAACTTGAAGCCTGTTCATAGAACTTTATTCCTTGTGAAAAGTGACCTTTGAGCGACGAAACCTTTTAGAAGCTGTTACTCAAAAGCTCATTCAAATCTTAATTCTACCAGCAACTAAATCCATTTAAATCACACACCGTCATTCTCATCCATGTTTATATATACATTTCCCAAACTACCTCATGATCATATCCTTGTGAACATTGTGTTCCTTAAAAAAGAATCAGAAGGAAAAAAAATTTAAATAATGAGAAAAGATATCCTATACCCTTGCCAACCCTAAAGAGAGCTTCCAATTCCCTCGGACTAATCTCATCTGGAGCAGCACACGAGCATCTGTAATGAAGTCAGCAGATAAAGGGTAAGAAACTATCGTTCTTCAGAGAGTATCCATTTGTGCATGCTAATTCCCATTAACACACACACCCCTGAAAGAAAGCAAATGCATCTAAAAAACACGATGCATTCATCTAACACAAACATATCTCGGTCGGTACAAGCTACCAATATCATAGTAAGAAGCCACTAAATTTGGTGTAGCCGAATTACACTCAGATTTATGTTTACCTACCAAGAGTGAGACCACATGAGCAAAAAGCAAATTTTCTTCGTCTTTCAGATATTTGATATCTTGAAAAATGAAAATGATATAACTAGTCTAGTCTCAAACATGGATCCAAAGTGGAAGATCGATGGAACCAGATATATACCTTCTAGAGTCCCAAATATTGTCCGAACAAGTCCACTTAGCAGGAAGAAGTACATGCACTGGCAATCTACGCCATTTAGAACAACTGTCACATTGAGCCCATTGCTCCTGATCCCTGTGTGACGGTACAACAGAAATCAGCAGTGAACAACCAAAAAAAAAAAATCTGACAGATCACAACCAAACAGTGAGATTGCATTTACTCATTTCTGTGTAGTACATTATCAACAAATGCAAAACTCTGCTCTGAGCTTTTCCGATTTTAAATCTTCTATGGTGAAATATGGTGGGGGTGAAAAAGTAGTTAAAAGGTTTCATGTGACAGTTCACATATCAGAAGAAGTTTTCCAAACAGGTTGAGCTAGTATGAAATTTCTCAAGTCTGCACCAGTGTTGTTAAAGGCGCACTTAAGCCCTGAAACGAGGCTAAAAACATGTTGAGCGCTTTGCCTTGCTTAATGTGCGCTTTTATGTCCTCATCAAGGTTCTAAGGCATATGTTTCCGTACCAATGAGCCTCTTCTAAAAAGGCGACGCTAAACAAAATAAAATTTCACTTTATCATAATTTTCATTTCAATTTCTTTTTTTCGTATTTTTGTCATTCATGCTTATAATTATTAGTCTTGAACTAAACATATATTTGTACTTTTTCACTCTTAGCATCTTTTTCATTGAAGTCCACACTTTCCATGAACTTTGCGCTTAAAGCACCAACGGATCTTACAGACTTTTGCGCTTGCATTTGCTAACGCTGGTCTGCACAAGTTGATCCATTGACATAATAGAGAACTCTACAAATAATTCCACTCAGTACATTCAGTTTTTCCCTTACCCAGAAGATCGGGCAGTAAATATTGTCCTCTTTCCAAAGACTGGTGGTTCCTACAGAGGAATAGAAAAAGAGCATTAAACTTTATTGACTATGAAAAACGAACAATGTAGCATTAAAAGAAAAGAGACAATTTTTGTAGCTTTCCAATATTTGGTTGCACTTACTTCATACTCCTCAAATTCAGCATCCTCAATCTTAATAATTTTAGGCTTGGCAGTCGGAGATGGACGTAGCAATTCTTGTATTTCGTCCCAAGTGATTCTAAGTTCCATAGCATCATCAGCATACATAAGAAGCCTCTTATTTTTGGACCCGATGTTTCTTGCCTTTTTCTTCTCTGACATCGGCACTTGCCGGTTCACAGAATCATCGCTAGTCCTGCCTCCATTCTTTTCATGTTTTGGATAGCAAAAAGAATTAGCATCACGGGAAATAGCAAATTCAAATGCTGCAAGAATGTGACAATACTTGCTTTGCAAAAAGACCTAGAACACTTAAGAGTAAACACTCACCGGAAAGTTATCAGGCATGCCGGAAAATGAAGTTTCTGCAGAGCCATTGCCATTGGGAAGGTTAGGCGTTTGGGAATCCTGTTTTGCATACGGAAAGAGGGAAATAAAATCACAATAATAATAATCAGGAAAAGGAAGCTGCTATAGCAAACAATGTTTCTGTATGTAACCTGCATGTCAACATTGTTAGTTGCCTTCCGAAATCCCATAACAAGCTTTCCTCCCGGGTCTATTCGACTGAATATCACTACAACAATAGACCATAATCAATAGTTCTATCTGAAAATCACAATCACTATCAAATACAAAGTCAATTGATGACCAGACTAAAAGAAAGATAGCATCTACAATCTGAGATCTATGCCATTCTACCAGAGATGGAAAAATATCTTCTTCTTTTTTTTAATAAGACGAAAGCATGAATATTTACCTGTATCACCAGCTTGCAATTGCATATTCTGTATACAAGGGGTAACGCCCTCCAAAACATACATCCGGCTGTTGTTATTGGGCCAAAATCTGAATTGAAATGTCCACTCTTTACCCTTTATATCTTGAATCCTTATAGGTAGACCCTCTGATTGGTTAATTGGAGGAAAGTATGCCTGCATAGGAATTGGCATTGATCAAACAGAAAAGATGCATCGCAAGCTAATCATTTGAGACCATAAAGACAACAGGCAAGATGTCATATTGTCTAAACTTCACCAAGTACAAAAAAGACTGAAGAGGTAACTATTACTTCAGCACATGCTTTGGGAAGAACCAGACGCCCTATTCGTCCAGCATCACTGGCACTTAGGACCTTCTCAAACAGTGGCACAATAGTAGACTTTAAGCTGAAATTCCAGTTAAAAGTAAACAATATCGGAGTGATAATCAACTCAAAGATAACTAATAGCAACCAAAAATAATACACCGTCAAGGATACTCTCCAGATAATTGCTGCAACTCCTGGTCTGTGATCCGAGGCCAATATCGAGGCAATAACTGATTACGTCCACCACGCCCTTCAGCAGGTGGCCTTGCAATGCGTGCTTGTGAAGTCATTACTTTGATTGATTCAGAAGCTGAGGTGGAGCTAGGTTTGGGGGGTTTGGGCAATATATGGCGTGCCCTTTGGCCCTGTTGGAAGGGAGAAGCTTTACTTTGTTCCCTTCCTTCAACATCTCCACCTAGAAAAGGCTGTCCTGAACTTGAAGGCCCAATTGGAGTACCCAAAGAGAAATTTAGAGACGGCTGATTGATCGATTCATACATATCTTTTACACCTTGACTAGGTCTCTCATTATCGGGTTTACCAAATAGAGAAGCTCCGATGTTCTGCTGGTTC
>DF357214.1:342497-404147 GCA_000787875.1 Solanum virginianum | reverse complement strand
CAAATGCCACTTCTTCCCGTCGCATCCGTCTTCAGGACGATATAGCCATAAAGATGCACGTCTTAGTGGGGAAAAGATTTAGCCCCCGGTCTAGCTCGAAAGCAGAAAGATATCAACACAAGTCAAAGTAGGTACTTCTATTGGGATGGAGCACTTTTGACAAACCACTTCAGTTTACTCATTTGAGATATTGTTTTTACATGCTCTAAAGTTCTCATATAATTTATTTCTAAATCCCTAAACTAATCAAATGCAATAAATTAAAATAAATAGAGCAAAACATGTGAATGAGGCATAACCATTTTTAAAATTTCGAGGACTTCAAGCTGTTTAAGGTTCAATCCTCATATGAGTTATTGCAGTAAAACTATTGAAGAGTAATTCATTGTTTCTCCTTTTCCATAAGCTTGTTTATTTTATTCATAAAATAAATTGCACTAAGATGCTCATAACACTAAATTTGAGAGAGCACAACGAAGTTGTAAAATCTTCTAAGCCATTTATATTTTCTAATTTAAGCAAAAACTATGAAGCGTGGAAGCTTTTGGCTTTCTAGAGAAGGCCCCTTCAAAACATCTTCAATTTCTTTTTTTCCATGAAGTCAATCCTATACATAACACCCTTTTAAGACAACAAGGATTCTACTCTTAATCTAAAGTTAAAATTTATTCTTTTCATTTTCTTTTAGGACGGTAACAGTGCTAACCAAATTTACAAAAATAAAAAAGGAAAAAAACCACTGGATTAATCTGTCCTTTTCTACTTACAAGGATTCTTTTGCTATTCTTTTGGAACGACAAGGCTTTTCTACGTGACTCTGAAGACATGTTGGACTTCATAACACAAAATACAAACTGTGAATCTCTACTTTTAGGTTTATACTTTTGGACGTGACTCCGGCATTTTCTTGGTTCTACTTCTAGTGTTTTTTCTGTACCAGTGCAGTGATCTACAACCATCTTTACCATTTATAGAATCTGCAATAATAGAGGTAAACAGAAGCAACGCAAACCTTCCTACTTCAATAGCAGAGAATATGTAATGTAAAATTACTCATGAGGTCTAATGAAGAACCAGATAACAATTTTGAGACAATGCTAATATATGGTATACTTCACCAAGTTACTAATAAGCATTAGTTATCCAAGTACAATGATGAAAATGAATATGGTACCAAGAGATATTATAAGCATATAAATGATGATGACTTGATCTCATCAGGAGTGAGCGAGGCAGAAAAAACATGATACTGAGGTTCTATGTTCACTTCACAACCACGTGCATTACAATGCATCTAAGCCACCACTTCTCAACTGTAAATATTGGAATGGTTTCTAGTGAATTGATCAGATTGCTCCATGCATGTCCCTCTTTGTCTCGCCAAAAACAAAAAGGTAGTTTTCTACAGACACTAGGCTCAAGGAAAAATATATCAAAACAGATTGAAAAAGAAATAATGGAAGTGCAAACATCATGGCAAATGCTGCAAAAATAAATAAACATTTAAAAAAAAAAAAAAAAAGATACCTGTATGGGTCTGACGGAATGACCATCCAAATGGCGTGCACAGTTTAAACATGCAACACCTCCATAATCCAAGTACTCATACAAATATTTTGAGGCAACGCATCCACAGTGTATATGCTGCCGGACCAAATGAAGATAGAATCAAAAACCATTAGTTGACCAGGCAAATCTAGTATAGTTGACCATGCAAATCTAGTGCATGCGATTCAATGGCCTACCTTTCTACAGGATCTGCATTCCCTCCAACCAGATTCATCCGAGTGGAATGTTTCACAGAAAATTAAATTCTCAAAAGCAGATCTACAGACAAAAAATGAGGAGAAATCACTAAAGTTTGGTTTACAGATTGCAAAATTAACTAACAAAAAGCTAAGCAGAAAACCATATAAACTACAAGTCAACTATAAGTCAAGACTGATGAAAAGGCTCTTACTTTGTAAGCTTGTATAAAGAACAGCAAAGAAAAAGGATTAACAACACCAATACGAGTTCAGAACAACAACAGTGTCATAATGGAGTTCTCATAAAGATGTTGAATTTCCAACTACAAGAACTTATACTTCGATTTTTTCTTTATAACGTAAGGTAACAACCATTAAGAACTTATACTTCCGATTCCAAGAACCAAAAAGAACCACATTAGCAATCACTGACATGCCATTTTACATGGGAAGATCAACAAAAGCAAGAAAGTACTATTGCATCAAACTCAAAGTTACTTGTGCAAGTTCTTATCTTGGAACTCGATGCATCAATCTAAAAACGCCTTAGTAGTTTAACATATAACATGGAAACATATAACCACAAAACCAACGAAAGATCTCATCTTTATCTCGAATAACCACTAAATCGTCCCATAAAACTCATTTTTCTTTAGTTAAAAGCTTGAAAGTAAGAAAATGAGAACAAAAGGTCCTTTAAATTCCGACCTTCCTTCTCCTTCCTCCATATCAAAACTTCTACTTTACACGAAGATAAACTATTGCACGTAATATGTAATCACAGTATGCACTAACAAAAGGTGAAAGACACTCACTTTTGAAGGAGACATGGATATGCCACAAATGTGATAATTGACTAAAAACCAAAAATTTAGGAACAATCCCATAATGCAACAAACATAAATTTCTCTACAAACAATTGGTTCGCTCTATTTCAGGGAGATCCACAAAAACCCCATATCCCCAATCTACCCTCTGCATCAGAAAATCAACAAACAAAAGCAACAATTAATTTAGGACAAGTGAAATTAATTACCCGCAGTTGTAGCAAAGCTTAGCAAATCCACCGGATTTGAATCCCCAACCTTTCTTCCATTCAGACGACGTCGTTGCACGACAAAGCTCATTCATACAAATCATTGACCCCATTTTTTCCCTAAAAATCAAATCTTTAAAATCAATAAAAACCCTAATAAACCCATCAAGAAAACAATAAACCCAGATCAAATAAACCAAAAAAAAAAATTACCTTCCCCAATATCAAATGTAGCGAATACCCAGATGAAAAATCAACCTTACCATCAGCACAAAATTATACAATCTTGAACTGCATCTTTAACAGAAAAAAATGAGTCAAACACTGAACCCCACAAAAAAGATCAACGGCGGTGGTCGGTGGCCGGTCGGTGGAGATATAAACAGAGCAGATAAAGATTGAATTTTAGAGAGAGAACCAAAAAATACTCATTTTTTAGAGAGATAAAGTTGAATGTGTGCATGCAGAGTCTACAAAGCAAAGAAGAAGTTAAAAAGAAAAAAAATGGATGCACAAAATGCATGCACGACACTTGAAGACAACCCACCGCAAGGTCTTCTTCTTCTACACTTAAAACATAATTTCCTTTTTTTTCATACAAATTAATTCTTGTTTTTATTTTTTTTATTTCATTTATTAAAGAATTATTTATTTTTTAAACATTTTTTTCGGACAGTGATACGATTGACCCCTTTGGTTTCGTAGATTCCCATGTCCAGTTTGGTATTATGATTTATGACGTCAAATATATTTCAAAAAAGTCAAGATTTTCTGTATTACATTTTGAAAAAAAAAAGTTATCAGGTCAGGTTATTTCAACATGAATGAATATAGGATAAAGGTGGAAATTTAAAAAAAAAAAATGGTGCTATTTCTCTTATATGAAAAAAAAAGTGTTACTTTTTACTTATATAAAAACATCATAATATAAATACGGTAAATCTGATTTGGCGGCATTAGTCAGATGATATTTTTTATAGAATTAAGATTAGTTTAATAATGACATCGTTTTATTGTTAGTTTTTTATTTTGTAATAATTAGATGATATTTTTATTGAATGTCAGTTTAAAACAATGGCGTTTCGTCGTCAATTTTATTTTATATTGTTGGATTGATTTTTTTTTTATAGAAAGTCAGTTTAAAACGACGTCGTTCTACGGTAGTTAAATGATATTCTTCATAAAAAGTTATTTGAAAATGACATTGTCTTGTAGTTAATTTTTTTATTTATTTGTATAATAATGTGAAAAGATCTTTATATAGACATGGTAAATTTAATTTTATATTAGTTAGATGATATTTTTTTATAGAATTAAGATCAGTTTAAAATGACGTCGTTTTATTAGTAGTTTTTTATTTTGTAATAGTCAGATGATTACGTTTAATTGAAGGTCAGTTTAAAACGACGTTATTTCATCATCGATTTTATTTTATATAGTTGAATTGACTTTTTCTTTTTACAGAAGGTCAGTTTAAAACGACGTCGTTCTGTAGCATTTAGATGATATTTTTCATAACAAGTCATTTTAAAATGACATTGTTTTATTGTTAGTTTTTTAATTTATACAATGTGAAAAGATCTTTATATAGATATCGCAAATTTAATTTTGTAGTAGTTAATATTTTTCATAGAATTAAGATCAAATTAAAACGACATCGTTTTATTATTAGTTTTTTATTTTGTAATAGCTGATGATACTTTTCGTTGAAAATCAGTTTAAAATGACATTATTTTGATGTTGATTTTATTTTGTATAATTAGATTTTTTTTTTACAGAAAGTCAGTATAAAATGATTGATGTTGTTTTGTTGACGATTTTATTTTGTAATAATTAAAAGATATTTTTTTAGAGAAAATCAGTTTAAAATAATGTTATTTTATTGTTAGCTTTTTTTTACTTATACAATGTGAAAAGATATGTATACAGATCATATGACAAACTTGATTTTGTATTACCTAGATGATATTTTTCATAGAATTAAAGCTAATTTGAAACGACGTTGTTTTATTGTTAGTTTTTTATTTTATAATAGTTAGATGATAGTTTTCATTGAATGCCAGTTTAAAACGACGTTGTTTTGTTGTCAATTTTATTTTGTATAGTTAAATGATAATTTTATTTACCATTGGTCTGTTTAAAACGATGTTATTTTGTTGACAAATTTGTTTAATAGTTAAATAATATTTTTCATAGAAGGTTAGTTTAAAACAACGTCATTTTATTGTTAGTTGTTTTACTTATATAATGATCTTTATATTGATGCAACAAATTTGATTTTATATTAGTTAGATGATATTTTTCGTAGAATTAAGATCAGTTTAAAACGGCATCGTTTTGTTGTTAGTTTTTAATTGTATAATAGTTAGATGATATCTTCCATTGAAGGTCAGTTTAAAATGACGTTGTTTTGTTTTCAATTTTATTTTGTATAGTTAAATGATATTTTTTTTTATAGATGGTTAGTTTAAAACGACGTTATTTTGTTGATGATTTTGTTTTATAATAGTTAAAAGATACTTTTCCTAGATGGTCAACTTAAGATGACGTTGTTTTATTGTTAGTTTTTTTTCTTATATAATGTGAAAAAATCTTTATATAGATTTGACAAATTTGATTTTGTATTAGTTAGATGATTATTTTTATAAAATTAAGATCAGTTTAAAACAATGTCATCTTATTGTTAGTTCTTTATTTTGTAATAGTTAGATGATGCTTTCTATTAAAGGTCTCGAAAGAGAACAAATACATAAATGAAATAAAAAGCAAATTCATGCTCGAAAATTAAATAGTTAGATTTCTGTGATTTTTGCGTGAAACTATCATTATTAAATATCTAAGGAACTTTATTTAATTTTAGATTTATTTTTATCGCGTTTATATTAAGCTATAAATTTCTTTAATCACGTCACTTACATGTTAGTCAAATTAAATTTGATTGTCTTGTATTTTGAGAGTTATGATGTCTTTTCAAAAAGAAGGCATGAAATAAAGTTTGGCTAGTGCCATATTATTTGACATACTAGTTTAGAGCACGTGTTTTACACCTATGCATTACATCAATTAATATAAAATGATAAGAAGAATAATTTTTTTTAAAAAAAATATTAATCTTATACTAAATGAACAATTTGTTCAAATAATGAAAATAAATATTATTATGTTGGTATAATAGTCAAATTTGATATATTTCAACACGTATAAATTATATATAAAAAAATTATGTAGAATGACAAACATATCATATGTATTTACTATACACATTATAACTTAAAAAAATTAGAATTCATCATTATAATTAAAAGTTTTAGCAAATTTTTTTTCCTCTCTAGAGTTGGTCAAAAAAAAAAAGAAGAGAAAACTAACTAATAATCATCCTTTAAATCTAGGTCTTTTTACTAATCATGTGGGCATTGTAATATTTATATAGTTGTAGGAATCTTTATATAGGTGTAGAAAATGGTTTAAAATATTTTCTTGTATAATTTAGCGATTCAATAATTGGTAGAACACATTGTTACTAAAAAAAATCTTTTAATATAAGAACTGACTAGTCATATTTAATCCCTTGCAATGAAGAAATATATTTATTAAACTCCTCTTATATTTTTAATTGAACATAATTTATAAAACACATGATAATTTAAATGTGATAAATTGTAGTTTTTTAGTATAAGAAGATTATTTAATTTTTTTTCATATATTAATTAGGATCATGACACTTTAACAATAAGTATAGGACAAAACAATTATATTTAAATTTCTAAATTAAGACTTGTTACATAAGTAATAGTAAAGGACTATTTTCTCTATTTTTGAGTCTTTTAATGAAGGATAAAAAATTTATTAGTATAAAAAGATAGCACATGTTATTTTTACCCCACCTCTAATTGTCGCTATTAATATCCACCTATTATATGCTTGTCTAAATTTTATATAAATATTATATTTCTTTAATTTATATATTAAATATAAAAAGAGAAAATAAGAAATTCATTTAATTATTTTCATATAAATATTTTTCAAAAAATCTTCCTTCCGACCAAACACACCCTCAATGTCAACCCTTTGAAAGTTTAATTTAATAGTAACTTGAATTCATTTTTAGTTAGTTGTTAGGCTGAATTCTTCTACTTATTCTTTTTTTAACGTTTATCAGATATAATAGACTATAGTCATAATTATTACTCTAGACTAGAAGTAATAATTTAGATATAATTGTATGAGTCAAACATAAGAAAAATATTGAAATATTTTTTAATAATCTTTAATCAGTCAATTATTAGCTTGTTGTGTTATAATTTTTGACTTGATTATATTATGCAATTATTTCAGCTTGTCATCAAATATATTACACATGGTAAAAATAACGAAAGTTCACTTAGCTAAACGTATATATTTTAGAACTATTTGCAAATAATCTCAAAGTGGATCTTTCTTTTTTCCAATAATTTTTTCAAGTGTTAAAATAATATTATGATTATTTGTAATTTTTTTATTGTTCAATAAATAAAAGGTTATGTAAAACATATATTTGTCCAACTTAATCAGTCAATTGACTCATTCAACATATGAACATATCACTATCTTGAGTTTTTTTCAAGTTCTAATATCATTTCACCCAATTCATTGAGTTTTTATTATTTTAATGTGTCCAGTTGAGAAGTTTAAGCCTTTGAATCTAATCAATTTTATTAACCAGTCAATTCGATCAATCCAATATCCCACCTAATAGACGAGGAGAGTTTCGATCGAATTTTTAAATAGTTGCCCCATTAATTTAGAATAGTGAAATTTTTTACTAAGATTTTCTTGCCCAGTTAAATTTCGCTCGACATGAAACCTCAATATAGTTATAGGCTTTCAATTCAATTAATAACATTAGTATATTTTTAATTTTTGGATAAATTGAATCTATTTTTTGCTAATAAAAAAGTTATATGAAACAGACACACGCCAACTCAATCGATCTGTTAGACCATCTAATAGATAATGAGAGTTCCAATCAAGTTTTAAATAGTTGGTCAGTCCACCTATCAGAATAGGAAAATTTCGATCAAAACACTTTTGCCCGTTTAAACTTCGCTCGATTGAAAATCTTTATAAATTTATAGGCTCTCGATTTAATTTAATCACCTGGTTATTCTTGACTAGTAAATAATTATGTGAAATAGACACATCTGAACTCGATCGTTTCTTGCGGATCGAATCATCCATATAATATACAAAAAGAAACTCTAGATATTTGAGATCTTTTTCTTTGAATAAGATCTCAAGTCCAGTGACGGTTTCATTAGATATCTCATCACTCAAATGAGGCAATGCACCCTTTGTTTGAATGGTACTTGATTCATAAAGAATGATTCTTTTGAAGTTATTCGGATTTTCTAAAAAAAAAGTGTCACTCTTCGCGTGTCATGAGATATATCGCTCTCCCACTTCTTACGATAAGGCCAATGCACCTTTGGTGAACACGCTATGCTCTAAGCTAAGCTGTTTACCTTGTAGATGAAGGTGATATAAAAAACATGCCATGGCTTGATTCATAAGATTCTCGATTGGTCCATTTAACATGATGAGAGTTTTGATCAAATTTCAAATAATTGCCCCATCTATTTAGAATAATAAAAATATTGATCAAAATTTTTTTTCTCCATTTGAACTTCGCTCGAATTGAAACTTTTATATACTCATAAGCTTCTGATTTAATTTAATAACTTCTTAAAACATTCTTTTTTTTTTTTGCATGAACTCATTATTTGATGTAGAATAAATATAAGAGGAAAAAGCAAGAATTGATATATATTCTACTATATATAAGAAGCAGTTAAGTTACTCAAGCAAGCAACAGATTAACATATCTGCCGAGCAATTTAAAAGTATATCTATAGTTTTTTGACGATTCTTCTATTTTAATTTATTTTAAGAGAGCCGTATAAATAACAATATAATATTATCTTTATGAAATCTGCATGGCCACTAATAATACTAGTAGGTTTATGTATCGTTAGTTTATAGGTTTTTATAACATTTATATTTACTACAAGGCTAGGGTTGGTTTTATCATGGTACGCACGATACCACGTAAAACAAATTTAGAATGACACATCATCCATTCATCTCTTGTTTTATCTTGCTGGCTATGTACCAACATGTATTCATGTCTATCTTCTATAGGTTTTCCTAAAATTGGTAAAAATAATTGAGGGGATAAAATTAGTTTATAAGAATTTAATTTATTTAAATTTAAACGGATTAATATATAACTTACATATTATTAATTTAATTAATTTTGATTTAGTTGATTTTTATTTTGAACTAATTATGTATAATTTAAAGTGGTTCGTAAGAAAAATATTATTTATTACCAAGTCAAATTATTTTTGTTATTATATGCTAGATATATGTAGTCTTTTGTAAATTAACTTTATTAATGATATTTTTAGAATTTTAAATTTAATTATCATTATTATTGTTATTAATTATTATTTTATATGAACTGAAAGGGGTCGCTAGTATAGGGATGGCAATGAACTAATTCAATATTTAATATAAAAAATAAACTAATTACAGAGATTTAATTTTCGTCGAATTTTTATTTGATTCTTTAAATTCGCAACCTATTTTATTTTTAAAAAGAAGTACGAAAATTCCTGATTGGAAGGCCTTGCCGTATGAAAAATAATTAATAAAACTCTTTTAATTTTTTATATTAGATAAATAAAATAAATAAAATATTTATTTTTTAATACATAGATTACGTAAAATAAAACAGAGAATATGTAATATGTCGGTATACCATAATAAATGATTTTTATACTTTTCTTTCATTTTTTTTGCCTATGAGGGTGGTAAAATAGTGGAAGGAAATAAATATTTGGTCCCATTATTTTTGCTTATTGCCAAAAGGACAATATATGAGACTAGTAGTGTTTTTCATACAAAATGAATGAGCTTGTCTTTTTCAGTAAAATCCAAATATGAATATATAACCCCTCTTTTTCCAAGGAATGAATTATTTATTTTATTATTATTGTTTTGTTTGCATGTGCATGGTTTATTGGTAACAGAATTGGCAAAATAATATATAGCTTTAGGGAAAAAGACAATTTAATATCCTGCCAAGGTCATTCATGTGCATTGCATGTATAACAAATTCCTAATTCTAGCTACTTTATAACTCAGCTGCTTTGTGATTTAAATTTACTTATTCGATATTTATTCCATAAATTTGTGAAGTATTCTCCAACAGGACTAGGTTAGGACAACTTGAACATGTTCGCGGGATTTATGGTAGAATGATCAAAATTTTTTCTATTTTAATAAGAGATATCGAGGTCAAATATCTGAGAAAGAAAAAAATTATTTAAAAGTGTCAACTCCGACTTCCTCCAAAAAAAACTCAACAATATATGAATCTGAACCTTAATAAATATCAGACACCAAAATGAATGAGAAATAAAATTATATACAGAGTACAATACATTAATAGGCGTCTTTGAGAATTCCGGCGTTTCCATAAAAAATATGTGCATTATACAACAATTAAATGGTATCCAGCAGCAGCTAACCCTTATAAATAAAAAATTCTTAAAACTGATCAACTAATTCATTATGAAAGAGTGAATAGATTTTTCCATCAGCAAAAAATTGTTTTATTGTCCAAACTTTCATAAAATATATTAGTTAAATAAGATTAATAGATGTCAAGTGCCGCTTTTTCTCATTCAAGAATCTCCTCTTCTCTAAATGGGCGAGATTCGAAAGCTAAAATACTTATATCAATATAATTATAACAATAACAATAACAACAACAACAACAACAACAACAATAATAATAATAATAATAATAATAATAATAATAATAATAATAATAATAATAATAATAATAATAATAATAATAACAATAATAATATTTTTGATGGTCGCAAAGTGTTTACGATAGGTATCGCTGACCAGCTTGACCATGATAGTTGTTTTGGAAAAGACAAAATACTAAATAATTTGTAATTTGAATACATTAGATTGAACATTCAGAAAAAATAATTTTCTCTTCATTTAAAAAAATTGATTTAATTTGACTTGACATGGAACTTAAGAAGACTTTTTAATTTTATGATTGTAAAATAAAATTGTGTCAAATATACCATACCTTTAATTTTATTGCCTTAAGAATACCATATGAAAAGTTGAATGAAAATAAAAATATAGATTGACACAAAAAATAAGACAAGAATGGGCCCGGGTTTGAGTTTGCTCATGGGCTGATAAAAGATGAGCCCATACATTCACAGTATTTCAGCCCATCTTCGCTCCGTTCCTTTTTAATTGTTATGTTGTGTTTTTTGAGAGTTAGTTTGACTAATTCTCAGAGTTAAGTTAGATTATATTATTCGATATTTTGAAGATAAAAATTTAGGTACTCCAAAACTATATAAAAAATAGTATAAATTACAGATTCTTTAATATCAATATAATTAAAAAAAAATTATTTTAAAATGTTAGTCAAATTTCATATTATTTGATTTCTAATTTTTTTTATATATTTTTTAATGTCAGATTCTCCCCTCTTTCTCGGCACAGTCTGATATGTTTTGATTTTAAAATATGCCTTACTATGCTTATTTGTCATATATTTTATGTCGTTAGAGTTAGCATTTCGTCAGTTTCAGTTTATGTGACACTATCAAAAGGCATTTGTTGAATTTTCATTGATATATGTTGTTACAAGAAGATTTTATTTATGAAGAGGCTCCCAAACTGAGAGTGCATACATGATTCTTCCTTTCCAGCCTTGCAACATCCAGTTGCTATCTTCATCTACCAGAAAATCCGCGTGATAGAACATTTTCACCTTCGTCTTTACTTCCTTGACGATGTCTTGATCTAATGGAAGTTGCCTGAACCCCGCTATCTGATTCCTCACTGACCATTTCTTGTAACTTTCTGGCCTCTCAACTCTCTCCGCCCCTTCACTTGCTATAACGTTCATGATATCTCTTCCGAATACTTCCTGCTCAAACATCATCCTTCCTTCATCTTCTCGTGGCATCGTGGCTTCAAACATGTCAAATTGTGACGAGAAATGGAATAAAGCCTCCCGGAATCTAGTAGTGAAAAAGGAGGCATTGTACATAGCGCTAACGATCCCATGGACGAAGTAATGTGGATTTATTTCCCTGATCAAGTTAAGAACAGCATCTCTTGGATTTCTGTTACCATGAGTTACAACTGTTTCATCGAGGACATTCTTTAGCCTGTACAAACAGTTGACAACGACGATTTCATCTGTGTTGATGTCCAGATCTTCTAGTTTAATCTCATCCCATTTCTTTGCTATTGCTTTATACTCAAAGGGAACATTAAATCTCTTGCAATACTCCTCCAAACGTCGTCCTGTCTCTTCAACTCTCTCAGCTGGTCGAAAACCTGGCTGAGGGAAGTCAATTCCTGTGATTCGAAGCTTTGGAGGTCCCCCGGGCCTAAGAGAAACCCCGTGTATTATACAAGGCCATTGAAATCCATAGAGGATCCCGAAATCTATTATGTGAACCCTTGGTGATTCACTTGTTAGTTTCGCGATAGACTTGTTGGCGAATATGTTTGACATCCTCTTGAATGGACAAGCAGTGATGTAGACCTGATAAGCTTTTAAGAAATCTGCAGCTGATATTTTCTTAGTTGTAGTCACTGTTGCATCTCCTCCAGCAAAACGGGCTTCGAGGGCATTGGCGAAGCAATAGGCCAATCTTTCAGTAGCATCGCCAAAGGGAGAAGAATGTTGTCTAATTTTCTTGAGAACCTCTATGAATGTCTTGGTGTTGTAGCTTGCTGCAGCCTCAGCGCAACGCGTTAGGAGACTAGTAAGATCTACTACTTCATTCTTCTTGACTCCTTTTTTGCTTCCACGAGGCCTTCCGCGTTTAGACTGCTTTATATGACAGCTCTTTTGCTTGTCCCACGCTGCGTTATCCCATGATGTTGCTGATTTTGATCGATTCTCATAGAAGGAAGGATTCAAGCCTGGACAGAGAAGCGCTTTATCATAGTGCTCCTCTGTTTTGTCATCCTCTGTTCCATCACTTGCAAACTGCTTCGAATTTCGCCCTTTTGAACTGTCACCATTTTCTTCGCGAGTATGCTTCTTGTTACCATCTGATTCTTGATAACAACTGTTTGCATTCGGTGGGATGAAATCATCGCCACTGGCAGTAACTTGCTGATAATTATTTAAACCAGAACTATAAACACCATCAAGATCATAATTAAAGGTCGACTCAACAAATTGATTCACAGCATCAGTAGTGCTACAATGAACTGAAGGTGGATTGAGTGCCTCATAAAAAGATCTCTCAGCAGCTTGCAGCGCGATGCAATCTTGAAACATACAAGGCCTATCGTCTTGATCATCCATTAGCATCTGATGTATATACTTAAAAACTCCATCAAAGTAATCCCCTTGGACTACTGTTCGATCATTACCACTACCAACAACAATCTCTTCTTCTGATGGTCGTCTGCTTGAAAAGCAGACAACATCATTAACTCCTCCTTCTATATGATTGTTGTTCAAAGAAAACCGATGACAGAATTCAATTCCATCAGATGATCTATGATCACCAGGGAAATGAGTGCTAGTATTCATCACTTTTTTGAGGGATTCTGAAGCGGATGTTTATTCTTGAAGAAGACAAGAGATATGTGTTATTTTACTACTATATATATATAAGAAAGAATAAAGTTTCCTCACCGGGGAATTTTAATCAAAGCTCTAAAAGTTGCTATATGTGGTTACTTTTTTCCAGCACTTTTACTTTGTATTTGCTACTTGGAACTTTGTAGATGGTCAATCATATTCTCGTATATTTGAGATATTTTTAAATTGAAATAAATGTGTATAATTTTCGTGAATTACTTTTATTTCTTATTAGGTTATATTTTACGTCATTTGTCTTTGTATAAATCCGGTCAATTTAGGCAACTTTGGAACTATTTTTCTTTTTTTATTTCCAAATGGGGGAACTCATTACGTTTTCTTTCCATTGCATCACATTTTCCTCTTTGTATTATTCTCTTTATTTATTTTAAATCTCCAAAAAAAAAAATGCTTTTCTTGTGAGCTCATATTATCCATCTTAGAATCATTTTCAAGTATAATATAGTCGAACTTTGTTACTAATAATTTATTTTTCTTTTTAAATCATAAATTATGACCATTTATTTAAAAAATATGATCAAAATGTTATCATAGCGAGTATATAAATAGAAATAGACTTGAAATGGATGAAAACATACAAAGATGATTTATTTATTTATTGTCAATATTCATAAGATTTTATAGACAAAAGAATAAGAGCCGAAATGAGGAGAAGATATACGAAATCGATTATAATTAAAATACTATTTATAGAAAGACATATGCAAATATAAATTTTAAATTTTTTGGGTTCATATGATAATATAAGTTATGAGTAATATAATTTCATGAGCCATAAATAAGATTTAAAAAAAAATAGAGCACATGCAAATTTTATTTCTACTTTATGAAAAGATAAATAAATTATTTGTGAAAGATGGTAAACTCAATACACAACAATAAATATGATAACTTCAAGTTGATGTAAAATAATAACTAAGTTTTTTTAATTCATTATTTATAAATTTCGTAATTCAAATGTATAAATTTGTAGGAGACAAAAAGGGTTGGGGGTTGGGACAGGAGTAGGCACATTTTTTGTAAATCTCGAAAAATCAATTATTGCTGCCGCTCCATTTGGTTCCTTAACATGTGATTTCCTGTCATTATTTTAAACACTAATGCCATCAATTATTAATTGAAAAAAAAGTATTAAACAAAATTTAAAATCAAATTTTTGAGCTCATACAATGGGGCATATAATTCATTAAGACGTGGAATATATTAATTTATATTAATATTAATCTGAATCATTTATAATAAAGATAATATTTAAAAAGATATGCGTTATTCTTTAAAAATATATTTTATTATATTTTTTTAAAAAAAATTGATAAAAAGTATAATCGATCTTTCATCTAGAAAAAAAGGAGGGAAATTACGTGTGATGGCAGGAAACCCGCTATTTTCTTGGTCTTTATTCCGCTCCTCAATCTTATTCTGTTTCTGATCCTGCTTTAGATTCTCTTTCAATTGCGGAAACAAGCCCCTCATGCTTTGAAAAGACAAAATTCAATGACACGTGATAACAATTTTTCTTTATGGTTGTGATAGGCAATGGAGCCACAATGTGTGAGATTTTTATGAAAAAATATACCATATAGATAAAAAGAATCTTTTATTTGTATATTATATGTAAAATTCATTTGATCTTTTTTTTTTTTTTTTGTGGTTATATTTGTTTATATTTTGATAATTCTTAGTGAAAATATTCATTCATGTAACTTTTATTTGTCAAAATTGGCGCATTAATTTGCCTCTTTTCAATATAGTGTATATCCTCAAATTACTTACAATATTATCTAAATTCGAATACAAACATTTTACATGCTACACCATTTGTCTGATGTATAATATTCAATATACATTCAGCCCACATATCCCAATATATTTGTTTTTTTTTTTATAAAATCTATTTTTAACTTAAATTAGTACATATTACAATTTCCTAGATGTGAGCTTATCCACGTTATCGATCTCAAATTTGAATAAAAAAAGAGTAATATGGTAGACAAATAACCGACATAAAATATGCTAGTTCATAATGAAACTTCATAATACAAAACTATAATAATAATATTAAATGAATTTAAATGAAAACAAAATTCTAGTGAATTTCTTAACTTAAACGTTAAATTACTATAATTCTCTCAACTAGACATGCTACTTACCTGAACTTACATTATTATAATATCCTCAATAAAAGCATATTATATTATATTATATTGTGACAACTTTTCAGGTTGAAAGGTTGCTACTCATCCAATGAAATGTGACCCTTTCGAAAAGTTGTGATTTTTCTCATAGATTGTAACTTTTTTAATAATGTACGTTAAACAATTTTTCTATTATCCTTTTGTTACTCAAAGAGAAGTTTGCGTTCATTTTTAAACATACTACCTTAAAAGTATAAACTCTCTAACTTAAATGTTAAATTTCAATAAACCCAACAAAAAATAACTTTTGACTTGAATGTTAAATTACTACAGTAACCCAACTAAAACTACCCAATTTAGTATATCTTTTATATTTATATTTATTTATTTATATTATATAAAAACCAGACACTTTTTTATATTAAAGAATTATAATTTTTTCGAATAATTGTGACTTACATAAAATATTATGATTTTTTTGATAGAAAAAATATTTTCTTGAAAAAGATGCAGTAAATGACAAGGCATTAATGGTGACTAAGGTGGACTCGATGATACGGAGAGGACAGAGCCATGGTTAGATGAATTATGTAAAATTGTAAACCAAATTACCAAATCGCACAACCATGTTCGTCGTTCACCAACTTTCTACCTAATTAAAATACTCCTTTCGTCTTAATTAGTGTGATGGCAGTGATTAACATAAAAAATTTATTTAAAAAAATAAAAATTATGATATAAAATAAACAATATTTACTTGTAAAGTTATATATTATTTAATTAATTATAAAATTAGAAATATAATATCATCTTTTATAATATATATAAATACATTATTTATTTATTTTTGGATCAAACAACAAAGAAATATCAGTGCCTAAAATTGAAACAGAGAAACTAACTGAGCTGATCAATAACGTTACCTAACTTAGGTTAGGTGAAGAGAATAAATAAAGTCTTAAGCTTAATTATGTTACATAACATGCGTTTTCATTCTAATTTATTAGTATTTGACGAATAATAAACTAATATTATTTGTCGAAATCATTAATATGCTTTATGGGAATTAGTTGGTCGCCAAAAGCTTTATCGAAATGACAATTTTCACCCAAACAATGCAATTAATTCTTCAGATAAAGGTAAATGTTGATTCAAGAAGAAGAATGTTTTCTATAAAACTTATAAGGTTTTCACTTTTCAATCAAAATAACAACACTTATCAGCTTTCTTCAGAACCCCTTAACTGCTACAAAGTTCAGAAAGATCTTGGTTTCATCACAATGGTGGAATGCTTCAAAATGTGGAGACTGAACTGTCCACCTTTCTCCGCGGTGTCGAGCTTCGACTGCCCAGGAGGAGGCAACATCTCAAAGTTCTGCACCAAACGTCCCAAAGTGATGCCAAGAATTGGCAATGCAAGGATGATTCCAGGGCAACTCCTCCTACCAACACCGAATGGAAGAAATCTAAAGTCATTGCCATTGGCCTCAACGTGCTTCTCCTCCTCAAAGAACCTCTCGGGCCTGAACTCTTCAGGTTTCTTCCAGTGATCTGGGTTGTTAGCTAGCCACCAAGCGTTAACCAAGATTTTGCTCTCAGCTGGAATATCATATCCGGCAAGCTTTGCATCATGAAGGTTCATGTGTGGGACTAAGAGAGGGATTGCCATCCGGAGTCGAAGAGTCTCTTTGATCACAGCCTGAAGGTATGGAAGCTTGTAGGTGTCTGCCTCAGTTACTTGCACTCCTGGACCAAGAACTGTATCAATCTCTTCACGGAGTTTCTTTTGGATGTGAGGGTGGTTGACTAGTTCTGCAATACCCCACTCAATTGACCACAATGTTGTTTCAATTGCTGTTCACGACAATGATTAAGAATATTAGCTGAATCATCAACTAACCAAGAAGTTTATGAACAGATATAAACAACAAAACGTGCTTCAATGGTTCTAAATGCTACTTCTAGAACGATGGTAAGGCGCGTGGCTCTTTGAGTTTCTCCTCATCAAAGCTCACTTATTGCTCAGTACAAGACAATACGAGAAACTACCTCAGGACCAAAGAAAATTCCAAGATCTAGAATTAATGAGTTCAAGATCTACAAGAGAGACATCACTTTCACTTGTTATCATAAGGTTCACGTTGTTACCTAACCCCATCAAAATATTGGTAAGTAAACCAACCATATCACTCTGTTACCTAACCCCATATTTGGAACTTCTCAACTACTACTTTTGAGTAAAAACAGGAATAAATTGGCACAGAGATCTGTCAGGCTTTCACCTGGTAGACATCGAAATTTTGTAGACTCAACAAGATGAGTCATATTTCAATTAGGGTTTCTTGGAGGCTACGCTACCCTAAATCCTAATTCATGCCTATATAAAGGATACTATATTCCCTTGAAAAGACATCTCAAATATTCCATAGAGATCAAAATATGCGCTACCCTAAACCCTAATTCATGCATATATAAAGAGTACTATATTCCCTTGAAAAGGCATCTCAAATATCCCATCGAGATCAAAATATGGCTTAAGGAGGTCAATATCATCCTATATTCGAGAAATACGCCACTAACAACCTTTGAATCATGGAGAAATATCATGAGAGAAGAATCAAAGGAGTTACAGATTTGTACCCACATTGTTATCAATAAAATTTCTGTTTCTTCATATTTTATTTGTGATTTTAATTTATTTTCTATCACATTAAAATTTGTTGCAAACACACCCGTTCCAAAAAATTCTGCACTGCTGCCCCTCATAGGAGTCTGGACTTTGTCTCAGTCATGATGTAGTTGATCATCGTCACGGACCAGTTACCATCACTTTGCTACTTGATTGCCTCACTAACTTAACTAACCAGACACGAGCCCTTCTCAGGCAGATTGCTCAATTTGCTCCTCAGCCTATGAGGTATTAGCAATCACGTCGGATGTAGTTCCCCTCCCAAATGCATTCACTTATAAATTGTGTTATTCTTAGTTTCTGATTAGGATAATTAAAAATCAAGACTGATAATAAGTTCCTTAAACTTGGTAATATGTCGAGATGACCTTATCATTCTTGGTTTACCAGTCAAATATACCATTCTGTAATTCTCATCCAAAAGGAACACATAGGGATACCAGATCAAGTATCATTAAAAGTTACTTTCAACCTTTTCAGTAGGAAATGCACAAACTAAACAAAACTAGAACGAAATAAATACGGATCTTAAAAATATGCTGTTTTGAAAATGGCACATACCGGCAACATTGATGTTCTCGACAATGTAAAGAACGTTATCCTCATTGATCTCTCCCTTATGTTGAGCATCAAGAATGTGATCAATGGCACATTTCAGAGCATTGCTGTCCATACTCTTGGTATCTGCAAGCTTCCTGCACAGAGCAATAAATTGTTATAAACTAATGGTACCTCAAAACACTTCATCTAGCCAGACCTTACAGACCTTGTGAAATTCCAAAGCTTTACTATGTGGGCAAAGGGGCCATCTATATTATCCATCGTTTGGTTTAAGCATATCCTCATAACAACATTTGGCTAAACTACCATTCATCTCTCTTTAAAGAGCTTAAAGACTAAAATCTAAACCAGAGGAAGTAGGAAAATGAACCATAATACTAGTATAGCTCCAATCCTCTTTTTGCAGATTTAACAATACAAATACCAGTATACCTCTAATTAACTAAGTCAAAATCTATTAAGAAAACGGACCGTGAGCTTAACTCAACTTTAAAAGCTAGCTCGATTGCTCAAGACCATATGAAGAGTTCAATCACACCATCCCAAGGCAATTCTTCTCTTTGGGGGTGGGTGTTTGGGAGGAGATTCCCACATCCTAAAGATTGTTACTTGAGTAAAGATTGGTTCTTTAGATTGATCCTATATCCTATACATCTACATTAAGAGAAATAAAACAAAGGAAAATCAAGAATTGAGCATAAAGGAGTCAAAATAAACTGAACTTACTTTCTTTCATCAACAAAGTAGTCTTTGAATAGCTTCAACCTCTTCTCCTTAACCTCCTTACAGATCTTCAAGTAACCCCTCAAGAAAGGCCTCAAAATTGGGATAAAGTCACCATAATTGTACTCAAAGCTCTGAGCCAATCTACTCCTCTCACCATTCAAAGCCCTGAGCTTTACAAAAAGGGGATCATCTTCACTCTCAAATCTCCTATCAAACATAATCCTAAACATATTATTATACATCATAAGCTGCAATCTTTTCCTCAAAACAATCCCATTTGTAGCAGATTCAGGATTCTTCTTCACATCCTCAATCACACTAGCCACCTCAGACTCCCAACCCCCTCTGTACTGCTGCACCACCTTGTTAGTGAAAAAGGGTACAGTCATAATCCTCCTCATTTTCCTCCAATGTTCACCATATACAGTAAAAACCATATCTTGACCCTTCCCTGTAAAGATATCAAAAACAACATTTCTTGTTCTTGAGCCAAACTCAACCCCTTGTGTGTGTAAAACTTCTTTTGCTAATTCTGGGGATGACACAACAACCAAGTTCCGTTGCCCCATTCTAAGCAAGAACACATCACCAAATTTTTTAGCATACTCAGTAAGGTTTCTATGGTTCAAATCATCACCAACTTGAAGCCAGTTCCCAAAAACTGGAACTGGAATTGGACCTGGGGGTAGTTTAAAACGCTTGGAACGAAGTTTAGAGACAACAATAGCTATTAAAATAGCAAAGAAAAGACCTATTAAGGTCTTCTCCAGTAAGAGAAGATCCATTTTTTTAGTAACAATGGAAAAATGAGTTCTTTTGAGGGGAAGTGTGTTCTACTGCTGCTTAGGAGAAAAGAGTTTTGAGTATTTATAGCGGGGGAACGTGGGGTTAGGTGGAGAGTTAACGGCGTTAATTTTAACGGAATGGTAGATGGGGTTAGGTAGAGGAAAGAGAGAGGGTGCGGGGTTTGGTGGCTCCTATAGACTTTTGCTAACTGCATACATCATTAATGTTTTAGTACTATTAATTTAACTATAAAGAAGATAAAATTAAATAGAAAGAGATAATCTCACAAAGATTTTATATATTTTATTTATAATACTTAGTTAGTATTGCTTATTGATCTCATGTGAAATATTATAATTAGAGAAATTTTAAATATAAAAAATCAATCTTTTTTATATCAAAGTATATATATATTAAAAAAAAAAAAGGAAAAGTAGTTTTCTTGCACAAGTTGTTTTGGGTTTTTTGTCACTTTGACCAAGATGTGTATGCGACTTTTTGTTCTAAAGTTTTTAGAAAGAACATACTATGATAAATTCATTTTATTTACTACGTATATTTTATTTTGTACAATTTAGGAAAAATGTTAAATAAAGAATATGCTTATTCATTACTTTTCTCAATTTAATTCTTGTTACCATATTAATGTCCTGCCATACTTATGTTCAAGAATAAAGATGAAAAGTAATTACTTACTTCCTTTTTAAAAAAAAAATAATTTGATTTGACATGGAGTTAAAAAAAAAAAGTAAAAAAGACTTTTTAACCTTATAATTCTAAATTAAAGTATGTCAAATATGTGTCAAATATAGTTTAATATTTTTATCTTAAACATGTGAAATTAAAATTAAACTTTTACCAAAAAAAATTAATAATTTAAAAAAAAAAAATATATATATATATATATATATATATTTTTTTGACTTAGTTTATTGTGTTGACCAAAACAAAGGGGAGAGCTTGTGCAAAATCTATTTGGAGTATCAAAATCTTATCTTGACTTAGTTTATTGTGTTTAATTTCATTATTTTTTATCTGAAAGCTTTGGATTAAATTCCATTATTATACACTTTAAAACTCATTGCAATTACAATAACAATCAAATTTTCATTATTGTTTCTTTAGCAAAGTTGTCTCATTTTAAAAAAATTTAAATCAAAAGTATTCAATAAAAATACTTTATTAAACATATTAGGAGTCGAGATTCCAAATGAAATTTGTTCCAAAATTACATAAATATTAATTATGTAATTAATTAACCAAATACTAAAGCCCAATCGTAATAGGAACGTTGAAACGTTATTATCGTTCTTTCAAAAGTGCCACAATAATGTGGTACCTAATTAAATTAATTTAATTTAATCGTGTTACTGAACTTACCTATCAAGGTTAGGTAAAATAAATAAATAAGATTAAATAGCACAAATTTAATTTCAAGGTCAAATGGAGGGTGGACCAGGGGCACCAACTGTTTTTTACATATTCAATGAGGCATTATATTAAATTTAAATACGAATTTTATCACCTTATCATGATTAAATAACATGTATTTACTAACTAATTGACTATTTGATGAATTATAAATTAATATGATTTTGTGCAAATAGTGGTAGCTTCAATGCAAGATCTACGTACATTTTATCCTTCTCAAATCTCTCTTGTAAAATTTCACCGGGTACGTTGTTGTAGCGATAACTTCAATGTAAGCAGAAATTAGTAGGCGGTCCAGAAGTTCTAGAAGACATTTTTTGAGTTTCTGAAATAATACTTTGAGTAACTATATGAGAAATCGATTCGAGAAATTTCGCCAAAACAGTGAGATTGTCAGAAAGCCAAAATACTATTTTACATCAAGAAAATACATTAACGTAGGAGCTTACAATGAATCTAGTCCAATAAGACTTTTATGACATAAGAAAGAAGAATGTTTTCTGTCAAAACCTGAAGGTTTACACAATCAAACAACAATCATAATTATCAAATTTCTTCAGGACCTTTTGATTGATAATATTACAAAGTTTAGAAAGATCTTGGTTTCATAACAATGGTGGAATGCTTCAAAATGTGTAGACTGAACTGTCCACCTTTCTCCGTTGTGTCGAGCTTCGACTGCCCTGGAGGAGGCAAGAGCTCAAAGTTCTGCACCAAACGTCCCAAAGTGATGCCAAGAATTGGCAATGCAAGGATGATTCCGGGGCAACTCCTCCTACCAACACCGAATGGAAGAAATCTGAAGTCGTTGCCATTGGGCTCAACGTGCTTCTCCTCTTCGAGGAACCTCTCAGGTCTAAACTCTTCCGGTTTCTTCCAGTGAGCAGGGTTGTTGGCCAGCCACCAAGCATTAACCAAGATTTTGCTCTCAGCTGGAATATCGTATCCAGCAAGCTTTGCATCGTGAAGGTTCATGTGTGGGACTAAGAGAGGGATCGCCATCCGGAGTCGAAGAGTCTCTTTGATCACAGCCTGAAGGTATGGAAGCTTGTAGGTGTCTGGCTCAGTCACTTGCACTCCTGGTCCAAGAACTGTATCAATCTCATCACGGAGTTTCTTTTGGATGTGAGGGTGGTTGACTAATTCCGCGATACCCCATTCAATTGACCACAATGTTGTTTCAATTGCTGTTCACAAGAATGATTACGCATATTAGCTGAATAATCAACCAACCAAGAAGTTTATATATAAACAAACAAACAAGCTTCAATGGTTCTAAATAGCATAACATGTGACTCTTTTTAGTTAAGACCACATTAAAGCTCACTTGTTAGTTACTACAAGGAGATGCATTAAATGAAAAAACTTTAGGACAAGAGACGATTCCAAGTGACGAGTTCATATGAATGCACATTTAGTAAGATAAGCGACGAGTTCAGTAAAAACCATTGAACCTACTTATATCCAAATTTGTTTGGGTCTCAAGTCCTACAGTTGTATAAAATGGGCACCTAACTAGTCTTGGTAGCATTTAAACATCACTATCACTTGAATCATGTGGTTCACGTTATTACTTACTTCCCCTTCAATCTGGGAAACAATAGGATCCACTTGGATGTCAACATAACAGCTTATTTACCACAAGATATCGGTACGTGGTACCAAATTGTTAACTCAATAGGAAGCCCATCTTGATCATAGAAACAGTTGTTCTTGGTGCATTTATTTGGAGGCTCTCAACTACTTTTGAGTACCATTAAAAGTTCATTTCAACCACTTCACATACTACAAATCATTTTAAACCAAACTAGAACAAGTTATACTTGGATAAAATAAAAGATATGTTGTTTCGCAACATACCAGCAACATTGATGTTCTCAACAATGTAAAGAACGTTATCCTCGTTGATCTCTCCCTTCTGTTGAGCCTCAAGGATGTGATCAATGGCACATTTTAGAGCATTGCTGTCCATGCTCTTGGTACTTGCAAGCTTCCTGTGCAAAGCAATAAAAATGTTACAAACTAACACAAGGTTCACAATAGTACGTAAAAGCACTTTAACTAGTACTCAACCATACATGATTCTTAGTGGCCAATTCCGGAATTCAACTACAACATACCCAGTGAATTCCTGAAGTCAACTAAATTTGAAAAACATAAAAATGTATCACTTTTTAACTCTGCTATTTTTACTCCAAATCAGTCACTACTATTGCCACCGCAAGCTAGGCACTCACAGACCTTGGTGCTGATCTATTAGTCCACCATTATCATAATGGCATAAACCTCTAATTGCCATAAGAAAACTTCAAAAACAACTCCAATTTTCAAATATCACTTTCATTGAGCAAACAGAATGCTCCCTTTCATTTCAAAAATCCACTTTCTTTTTCTTTCTAAATTTGTTTCTAAAAGAATGATCTTTTTTTCCTTTTTAAGCAACATTTTGATTTCAACTTTCAACAACTACAAGATTAAAGAGCATTATGGTAAATTTGATGCAACTTTAATTTACAACCACAAAATCAAAAAGTGTCTTTTGTTTTCTTAAACTTCATGTGTCAAGTCAAACTAGTTCATTCAAATTTAATCAAATAGCCCTTACAACTAAATACTACTAACTACTAAAACCAAAGGAAATTATAAATTGATCATAAAGGGATTAATAAGATTAAGCTGAACTTACTTTCTTTCATCAACAAAGTAGTCTTTGAATAGCTTCAACCTCTTCTCCTTAACCTCCTTACAGATCTTCAAGTAACCCCTCAAGAAAGGCCTCAAAATGGGGATAAAATCACCATAATTATACTCAAAGCTCTGAGCCAACCTACTTCTCTCACCATTCAAAGCCCTGAGCTTTACAAAAAGGGGATCATCCTCACTCTCAAATCTCCTATCAAACATAATCCTAAACATATTATTATACATCATAAGCTGCAATCTTTTCCTCAAAACAATCCCATTTGTAGCAGATTCAGGATTCTTCTTCACATCCTCAACTACACTAGCCACCTCAGATTCCCACCCCCCTCTGTACTGCTGCACCACCTTGTTAGTGAAAAAGGGTACAGTCATAATCCTCCTCATTTTCCTCCAATGTTCACCATATACAGTAAAAACCATATCTTGACCCTTCCCTGTAAAGATATCAAAAACAACATTTCTTGTTCTTGAACCAAATTCAACCCCTTGTGTGTGTAAAACTTCTTTTGCTAATTCTGGGGATGACACAACGACCAAGTTCCTTTGCCCCATTCTAAGCAAGAACATATCACCAAATTTTTTAGCATACTCAGTAAGGTTTCTATGGTTCAAATCATCACCAACTTGAAGCCAGTTCCCAAAAACTGGCACTGGAATTGGACCTGGGGGTAGCTTAAATCTCTTGGAACGAAGTTTAGAAACGACAATAGCTATTAAAATGGCAAAGAAAAGACCTATTAAGGTCTTCTCCAGTAAGAGAAGATCCATTTTTTAGGACAAAATGTGTTCTTTTAGGGGAAAATGGGTAATTTTTTTACACTGCTGAGAAAACATAAATGTTGTCTGTGAGGATTTATAGGAGGGAAAAGGCGGAGTTAGGTGGAGAGTTAACGGCGTAAGGAAATGGGATGGTGGATTGAGTTAGGTGGAGGAAAGAGATGAATTGGGGGTGTTTGGTGAAGAAGAATTCACTAGAACTAATAATATTCATTTAATTGGATTTTGAATTTATTTGAGTTAATCTTTTATTGAGATTCAACTATTAGGCGGTTATCTCTTTTGTCATCATTTTACGTCATTATAACTAAAATACAATTCATTAGGATAACTCAATTGGTCTTAGTACATGATACTCGTGAATTTTTTTTTAGAAATATCACTTTTTAGTAGACCTTGTAGTTTGCTTTACATTTTTTATTTAATTTATGAGTTTAGATTTATTTAATGTGCATTCAAAAAATAACAGTTATAATACTTTTTGAAAATTTTAAATAAATAAAATACGACATAAATTATGAAAATTAAATACTTTTTCAAATTTAATTTCGTGATATTAATTTGTAAGTGTTGATTTTAATAATTTTAAATAATAATAATTTGTAATATTTCAAAATTACCCCTCCTCCATTCCTTTTCTCCTTTAAATACTCATTTTATCTTATTTTACGCAATATTCTTTGACTTATTAGTTATTGTAATATTTAAAAAAATATACAAAATTTTTAGAAATAATTTTTAAATAGTTATATGATTAAAAATTATTTTTAAAATTAAAATAATATTTTATTAAATTAAAATAATTTTATAGAATAAAATAAAATACTATATAAAATAAGACGAAAAACTATAGGAGATGTATAATGGTACGAGGCCATGTGATATCATTCACTAAATCATCAAAACATAAGCCACGTCATTGCTGGACAAAATAGAGAATAAAAAACGCAGGTTGTAGTTGTCATGTTAAATTTGACGTAATTTAAAAAATAAGGAGTGATAATAATTAAAAGTATTATTTGATTAATATATATTTTTATAAATAATTAAACTTTTATTTGTATACATATCTCTTAATTTTGAAATAGTTAATAAAAAGAATAAAATTTAAAACAAAATCTCTTGATTATTTAAATTAATAACTATTTTGGGATAATTATTTTATTATACTTGACAATTAAAATGGAACAGAAAGAATAATATATAATACTTCTTTTATTTTCTGAAATTTTCTTGAAACAATTGCTATAAAATTATTGAGTAGAGATGAAATTATAATAAGTAGATATATAATTTCAAATATGATCAAACAACATAATATTCATTCATAGTGATTAGATCAGTCGTCATGTAAATGAAAGATATCAAATTAAAGATTAAAAAAACAAATCTGAGATTATTATAAATAAAATAAAATGAGCCAAAAAAAATCAAATTATGAAGAAATGATCTGAAACGAATAATTTAATCCTGTTTCAATTTATAATTTTTTATTAGTCTAAGTATTGTACTTTAATTAGTACTTAACTGTATAATTGACATTTTGCTGATCTGAGGTTTTAATTTACCTATTTATAAAAGTATCAATCAACTAATTAGTAATTACTTAAAATAGTCTGTAGCTTAGTTGGTGAAGCTTATTAACTCCAATAATTGATTAGTAAAATAGTTCATCACTCACCATGTGATTAGGTTGAAGTTTTAATTTCTTTTTTCAATTGATAATGACTTGAACATTTTAAACAAGTAATTATAATCAACAAATCGTATAATATTTCTTAAAAAAAGGTCTATGCCGCGCACGTAAGTACCATTTACCCAAAATTAACAATTTTAATCATATAAATCGTGCCGAACATGATTAATTACAACAAATCCATGTAATTATGTCTTAATCATATAAATCGTGCCGAACATGATTAGTTACAACAAATCCAATTAAAATTATGTCTGGTTCTCATACTCCAAAAAAAAAAAAATCTTTACCGCTATATTTGGCTAAAAAAAAATCCTTGAAAAAAAAGTTAGGAAAATCTTATGCATGCAAACAAATTCTATTAGAGAGCATTTTCTACGTGAACTAGATTTATGTGTTCTAAATTTAAATTAATTGATGACTTAATATAAATTTCAAATACTAAATATAAAATTTAAAGGCGAGCGAGAGTTGCTTAGATGGTAAGCATTTCTCGCTTTCAATATTAAGACAGTGAATTCAAATCACCATGAGATAAAAAGAGCGAAAGCTCCTTCGAGAGGAGGATATATGTATGTGCATATATATATAACATATCTGCTTATATTTATTTTTATATTTTTTATTTTAATTTATTTTTTTATATATAAAAAAATTGTGTAAAAAATATTATAAATCATAATAAATTAGCAATTTGAAATGATGTAAAAAAACACTATAAATAACAATAATTAACAACCTAAATTGAGACGAATAAAGTAACATATATTATTTCAAATGATGTAAAAAGTGCTAAGTTAAAATAATTATTAACTTCAAAATTTTTCAAAATATGCATACACAAAAATTAAAAGGTTCTCCAAATTTTATCAATGACATATAAAATAGGATAGAGAGAGTAACAAATAAAATTTATGTAAAAAGCACTATAAATCACCATAAGTTATAGTTAAAAATATGTAAAAGACATACAAAATTATATATATATACAACATAAATTAGAGCAAAGTAAGTAACATGTAAATTTTGAAAATGACATAAAATGAACAATAAGTCATAATAATTAATAATTTAAAAGGCATATAAAAAAAACTATCAATATTACATAAATTGAGAATAAAATTACATATATTAATGAAAAATCACATTAAAAAATTTATAAATTACAATTATCGATAGTTTTCGATATATCATATGATAAAAGTGATTGACTCTTCAATTTTTATTTTTTTATAACATAAAATTGGGGATTTAAAAAAATAATTTTTTTTCATTAAATTAGGCATGGATGAAACATTGCCTCTGCATGTCGACATCTCATTAAATTCAATTTCATTTTATTGCTTGTGTATTATATAGGACAGACGTGGAAGTTTCTTAATACACAAAAGGCATCACCTAACAATCTATTTGGGACTTCGTGTATGAACCACTATTTTGCTTCTCTTACCTACGTCACACTAACTATAATTAATGATCTCATACCTGTCCTCTTTTTATTAATAGGTGAAAGGGATATACATAAAAAAATATTTTAATAATATATAAATTATGTAATTTTCAAATGGAACGACTTCGGAATAGGGTTGCATATCAGTCGATTCGATTCAGTTTAGAAGTTTATTAATTCGACTTATTGGTTATCGATTCATAGATATGCTAAACCATTATAAAACTGTTAAGATTTTGACACCAAATTTTCTTTGTTGAAAATTACTTAGAAACAAAGTGATAAACCAAATGAGTCATACACATGAGTTGACAGATTACATTTTTCTCAAAAGCAAATATTGTCACACTATAGAATAACTAAGAATTTGAGACTGTAAAAAAAACAAATGATACTGTCAAGGTCTTTATATACCAAATGACACAAATATAATTATTTAATTTACTATCAGGTTATCGGTTAACTCGATAAGAAAAAATTGAACTAAAATCGTTAAGAATCGATAGCCCAATAATAAAAAATGTTTAAACTGTTACCAAATTTACTAAACCAACAATTCATTATCGATAAATTAATTTTTTTTCACTTCAAATAATCAGTGTCCATTTGATTTTAGTCCTAGTTTGATGACCCCTCTCGGCTCTTACTAGCTCCGCCTCGGGGGGACTAACAAAATAATATCGTGATAAGCATTTTTATACATTTATAATAAATAATTTTTTAGTTTCATTCTTTCATATAGCTCCGCCTCGGGGGGACTAACAAAATAATATCGTGATAAGCATTTTTATACATTTATAATAAATAATTTTTTAGTATAAATACATGCGGTAATTTAGTAAAAGTAATCGGCAAAATATGTTTGTGAGAATAATCAGTTTTGTTTACTTTTCTGGTAATTATAAATCCAAATAATTCAATGTGTTCAAACACAACAATGTTTTATTTTGATTTTTATTCATAGAAGACTTATATATGCTTCTGCATTTAACTTTATAATTAGTTTTATAGAATATGTTGGTCTATATAATAAGACAAAAACATTTTTCTCTAGAGAAATAATTTTGTTAACAAGCGTATTTGAATTTATAGTTTGTAGCAATTATAATAGGAGAAATGCGTTTTTATTAAAACGTTATTTATTTTTAAATTGAAATTAAAGATTAAAGCGTCGAAAACTCTAATAAAAGTAAGAGAAATTTTATTCATGCGATTTTAAATCTTGGTTGGTGATGTTGACAAATTCTGAATGAACTATTGAAAGGTTTTAATTTCTTAATTCTCCATGCATGTGAGAAAAAAATCTTCTAATTATTACTAAAATTTTTCAAGGGTTATTAATTTATTTATATTTATATTTATTTTTGCTTCCCTTGTGAAGTCAGATCTAATTTTTTTTATTTTTCACTCAGTGTTAGGAGTCTATGGAGCTCTCGCTAAATTTAGATCGCGCATTGCAGAGCCCATTTGAGGGTGACGCTCTCAACAAAAATTTTTTTATTTTCAAAACTCAAATTCAAGACCTCTGATTAAAAGTAAAACAGTCCCACAAGGTAACTCAGATCTAGTTTGGTACTTCATCACTTGCAAATAAAAAAATGTCTGAAAGGAATAAAAAAGCAAAATAAAATTTAATAGCACAACTTGAAAAAGGTCAACTTGAAGATGGAGATAACTGCCGTTAAGTTTGACGGAGGATTTTTCTGACTAGATAATGGAGAGTTGGTGAGTTAATAATATTGATATTGTCAAAGATGTTATGGGTATGTGGCTGCCACCTTTTCAGAGATCTATCACATTTATAATATTATCATTGAAAAAATAAGCCAATAAATAAAAAGTAGCTGTCTAAACTATTATTGAGTTGGGGTTTTATTTATTTTTTAAACCTCGTTTATGAAATTACATTAATATAATTATATTGATTTAAGGTTAATGGACTTGTTTTTACTAGGTCAAAAGTTTTATTAGTTGCCGGTAGGATTAAAGGACTTCACATTTCTATTTGGTTATTATACTTTTCGCATATATCGTATTTTAATTTTTATTATTTCTTTTTAAAATATTCTTAAATTATTAGGTATTTTTTAATTAAAAATTTAATTGAGGATTATTTTTGAATCCAAACATAATGAAGGGATATTTTTACTCCATTTCAAATAGTTCAAAAATAGTTTTGACTTTTTCTTCCTTTTTTATTTTGAATACGAGGGGAAATAATTATATAAAATAATAATAATTAAATTTGAGTATCTTAAATAACCTCTAACAAATGTTTTGTATCCACCAACCAATTAATATGGGAAAGGAATTAATAAACCATATGACCAATAACATTAGGAACTCTTTTTGCTTTCGATTTATAGGATATATTTTTTTAAAGTCAGTTAAAAAAAATATTTTTAGTAAATAATTTCAAAATGTTAATTTCATTCTCAGTGAAACAATTTATAATCACACAAATATAAATTATTTATTTGATATAAAAAAAATTAAAAAATTAATTCATATTTCTTATACTATATAATTAATTAATCGAGACATAGGCTTATTCCCTAACCTCGTGGAATGGCTGGAATTTTTCAAACCATATTTTATTTATATTTATATTATAAATAAAAGTGGACACGAATGTTGAAAGGTTTCATGGTGGTAAAGAAATTAATAATAAGCCTTGGAATGCACCTACCACATTGATGTGCACCTTTCAAAGCACAAAAAGTCAAGAGGTCTACATACATACATACATAAATAATTTCAAGCGGCCTACGAAAGAGTTTCGATTTCGTGTGATCATAATAATATTTATAAATGAAATTGACAGATAAATAAAAAAGTTTAGTCATCATTATTATTGATTCGCTTGAAAAGAGTTTAACGTTCGATTTAATAGATATGATATTGGTGTACCTGGCTAGTACTTAAAGGGTACTACAATCAATATTTACAGCGCTTTTGCTTAGTTCTTAGTCGTGCTTAGGTAAAAATACACACTCAGATATAAGATTTTATTAAAAAGAAACAGAAAAACATATTGGAGTCTGAATTTTTATTAAGTGAAATTTAAAAAAAAAATTAAAACACCCCACCAAAAAGTAAATTGAACATGAGTAGATTTGTATAAATAAATAATACTTTCATTCTTTCATATTTCGAAGACTGCCATCATCTACCAATAATATTCTTAAAGAATTACTAAAGAGACATGTGACAATGGAAAATTGGTGATATAAAGTTGATAGAAACAAAATTGTATTTTTTTTATATAAAATATAAACTTGTGGTCATTTTTGTATTTGAAAAATGTGAAATCAAAATAAATTTTTATTGGAAATTTAAAATTTCATCACATGATATGAAATACGAGATGAAATCGCATATCTAAATATCTACTTAATATATATATATATATATAAATAAATAATTATTTTTGACCTGTGGATGTAATAAAATTAAAGACTCATTTGAGACTAAATCTTCACGTGTCGAAGATATTACTTTTTTCTTGAAGGAAACAGATTCATTAAAAATAATGTTTTTAGCCTTGACAACAAGCAGCGCCTGTAGCTCAGTGGATAGAGCGTCTGTTTCCTAAGCAGAAAGTCGTAGGTTCGACCCCTACCTGGCGCGTAATTTAATTTTTTTCAACGCAGAAATTTGATGCGTCTAAAATAAAAGTTCCTGAGTACGTAGTTGTCTTTTGCTCCTTTTAGGCATTGATAATGATAATGCTGTGTTGTCATTATTAGCAAAAAGGTGCAGCAGCAAACAAAACTAAAAAAATTGCAACTCTGGCTTTCTACTCACCCTTCTTTACGCCTTAGGGGTCAGCATCAACCATTGCAACTCTGGCTTTCAAGGATTTTGTTCAATTCTTCCACGTCTTGACAATGCTTGCCTTGAGTTGCTCAACTTTCAATGCAAGCAAACCCTCTGGTTCTATTAACTAAGAGCCGCCTCTAATGATTCACAACATTCATTTGTTTCTTCGCTAAGTATTTTTTTTCTTTTTTAAACTTCGCACCTAACTCAATATAAATTTGAACAAAGGGAGTAACACAGCAGATGATTAATAAGTATGAAGCTCAATAGAAGATGAAATCACGTCCCAGATGGTGAGATTGCTTGCTAGGACCCAAAAATAGCAAGTCCAAGTGCGTTCAAGAGAATCTTAAAGTTAAGTTATTTTTTAGCTTATTGTGTGGTGATATAACCATCCATACACTTGATATTTGAGAGACGAACAGGAGTATGGTGAAAATCTTTGAAGATTCAGATGCAGACTCATTGTTTAGCAAATCCATTGTTACTTCAGGCAAAAGCTCTAAAATTCTTAGTCTTTTGGCATTTGAATTAGTAACCGAAATCAATCATTGACCCCTTCTCCTACTTGTTTTAATACCCCGCCTTACTGCATACACTTCGTATTTTATTTTTACATAGAAAATTCCTCCTGTACTTTCGACAATCACAGAAGCCTTAACACACTTATACGAGAAGGACCATTGCAGTAATGTTCTCTCACTTATGGATCTTTTATTCATGCTTTTATTCAAAAATAATATTTCATAGTTCCATATTCCAATTTCCAAATGTCCAAATAACCAGCAGGCGAATATAAACGGAAAACACAAGTATAGCCACATTTTTATAGAAATACACAAGATAACATCTCCCATCAAGTTATATCTAAACCGTCATAAGCAAAGTTGCCCCAAAACGTCAAAATGCTTCCTCAGGTTAAAACAAGCAAAACATACAAAACTCCAACATGTTCTCTATTAAGAGAAGATATTGTCCACCAACTAACAATTCCCCAAACTGTATCAGGTCCCAGCTTTACGACGTCCAACACGGGCAACGAAACCAGCCTTGATAGGAGCAACTGATCTTCCAGACCCACACTACAAGAAAAATAAAAAATGAGTTTACATGAGAAATAAACAATTCAAAGCTTAACTTGATTTTCAATATTTTCCTATTACCCTTTGAAAGAGGAAAGACGCAAACAATTTTGATCCTTAGTAAAAAAAATAAGCAGTCATTTTCCTCTTCTTTTTTTTTTCCAAGGTAAAAAGCAAGCAGTCATTCTTCACCTTTGCTTCAAGTTTTAAAGAGATGGCCATACTAAGGCCTTCTTTCTTATTTTTTGATTGGTTAAGAGATGGGAATCGAGGATCATACATGATCAAAAGCATAAACAATTCATTCAAGAAAAGCACCCCAAATATAAATTAAGATAAGTGGATGGCCTGAGGTCTCATATTACTAAAATAAATAATCTGGCAATTGAAATTTCACATTCTGTCGCAGGATGCCCAAAAAACAGCCTAGAATATAGAAGCACCAGCACTTGCTCTATGGGAGCCCAAAGAAAGAACTTTATACACCCCACTCATCCTGTGTTGCATGGTTTCAAACGGAACAAAAGCCTATAAATACCTTTGCAATAAAACCTGACACAGTCTATTCTCTATTTGTCTGATGAAAGATAAACTGGAGCACAAGTTACAAAGATATGCTTTTCCATTCACAAATGTGAAGATTGAATGCAGATAATAAATGGATATCGCGTCTATTTTAAAAAAATACCTTCTCGCATCTGAGGAAGAAAAGACGATTCTCCTTTGAAAGGATAGTATCTGGACTTTTACAGCCATTGCAAATGACATACTCATCTGAAAGCAAAAGCAAGTTGCCAAGAGAAGGATGTTATATATTGTAGGATGCAGGCGCACATACAGAGCACTTAATATGTAACAACAGAAAGAATGTCATCTCTAAATAGCTGCAGCCTGCATGTAGATAAGGAATTGATAACAGGAACTTACTGACATATCGACGGAGGATTCCTTCAAAATTCTTAGGAGCAAATCTTCCCTTGATGACCAATCTTTGCTGCCCATCAAGTGATCCACTAGTCCCCATTTCAGCCAGCAAGAAAGTCATAACATGCTCAGGCTGTCTATGCATCCTATAAATAGGAAACAATTAATCAAGCAGTGGTATGAGGTCGAACACACAGAGAGACAAACTGACCAAAACATACAGGGAATCCAATGAACTTTCCATTAGTGATGCCAATATGACATATTACTATTGATCATGAGACATGATCAGCATTAAAGGTTTCGGAGTCCAACTTCAATCAACAATTAGATTTTAAACCATGATCAGGTTTGTAAAATCGAACTCCGCACCTAAGCTCCAATCAATTATAATAAACTATATTCTTCAAATTCACTCCTTGATATTCACACCAAATACAATAGTGTCAAAAAAAATTCAGACAGAGAAAGAGTACGTTGCTAGAGGTACACATGCAAGCTATTTCAGTGCAGCAATATTCCATCATGTCAAAGTGTTTGATGTTTAGTATTTACGATGCATGGAGTGGTTTTCCACAGAAATTGATAATTCCCAAGTGCACAAGATTCCAAATATGTTTGGCGTTTGAGCCAAAAACTTGGGTTAACATTAATGCATTTCTTAGTTTTCCACGGGAATTGATAAATTCAGGTTGCAATTATTAGGCCAAACAAATTATGTGCATTTTTCTGCAGCATCTCATAATGGGGTTCCAAGTTTTCAGGTTCCACTTTCTACAGCTAAGAAGATAATACAGTACCGGTCCGAGAAACTAATTAGCACTGTTAGAGTTATTACCTATCTCAAGAACACAGTTAGTAGGGATATCTGAGTTGGTGAAATCATTGTGGCAAATAAAGAAGCAGGTTTCTATGTATTTTTCATCTTTTAACTAGTTAAAACAAAAGTCTTAGCAAGCACTATCAAACTACAATCAAGTAATTCCAAGCTGTGAGGAAATTGACATGATGCAAAAATCACCTACATGTTGTCACTTACTAAAGCAATTAGCATATGATGTCTGTTGTCAAAATAAATAAAATACACGTCCATGATGCTGAACATACATTCAATAAAAAACAACATGGATGACATTTATTGATGCAAAGGTTACGAGGAAAGAAAACCACTTGAAAAAAAGAACTTACGTCTTGCAAAGATCCATGAAATTTACGAACACAGTTTTTTTCGTGCCTTCACGAAGAACTTGAGGGGGCCTCATCACTGTCCTTCGCCTATCTCCAGCAAGCTCTGGGTTATTTTCACGTAGTATGTTGAATACTCTACCCAGAAGCTGCAGAATAGTGCAAGTCTTAGCATGGATTTCTTATATTAGAACTGTATACAAATGATACTGCCCATACACTTATAGCTTGTCTTAGGGTTATTTAGTTATCCATCAAAAAATTTACATAGGCATAAGATAACAGTTGAAGTACCAAACATTTGACAACTTTTTGGAACTAAGGGTGCCTTGTTACACAACTACACAAGGAATTTAACACATGCCTGGACTGGTTCTGTGAGGTTGCAGTAATGCATTATTACTCTGTTCAAGTTCATGCGTGGAGTAGTTACCTATTAGCTTGAACAATCTATTACATTCTGAAAGTGTCTCTAAGCAGGTATGGACAGAAAATACAAACAATTAATAAAATACCTCCTCATATTCATAATCTCGATCAGTTCCCTCCCAAGGTAACTGTTGTAGGACAATTTCTCCAGCTTCTTCATCATCTCCAGGTTGATCTAGAAGAAGAGAGCAGGTTAAATCTCAAATACTACAACAATTGAACCCAATAAAGCTGAAAATCAATGATCTCACCATCCATATCCTCGCCAGTGTCTTCTTTTTCATCACTCAGGAGATCTGTATGTGCCTGCACAAGTTCAAAATGGTTTGTGATGGGTCACGACAATGGATCTCAAGAAAATACTCCTGAAGTCTTATATCATTGATTTAATCTCACTGAAACATTGAGGTCATGAGAATAAGCCTTTGACTATTCCTGTGGAACGTTAGCCCTTGTGAAATCTAATACTGATAAAACTGGCTGTTATTTGGTACCGGGGGAGTATGAACTAATGGATTTCTTCAGGTACATAAGAAAGAAAGAAAACAATCTTCCCTTACTCATCTCTCCACTCCCACCCCCCTCTTTTTCTGTTCCCTCTCAGTGTAAACATACGTATTCTTATCACACCATTTAATCCACCAGTGTCTTCTTCCAGCAGGAGTTGGTGCCAGAATAGATGAGGGTTCAAGGTATTCATAATAATTCAATCAAAAGAATTCCATGTGGGATTGAAGAAAACTCACCGGCTTCTTCTTCTTCTTTTTACCAGAAAATGTAGCCTCAAGACCCTCAGAAACTGCATAGAAAAACAATTAAGAGAGATCACATCCAAGGTTCAAATGTTCTTCAGTAGTCTTTATCTTCAAAGGGTGCGTGCATGTGCAAAAGCGTTCGTCTTTTGGGTGTTTTGGGGACAGAGCAAGAGGTTGATTATGCAATTATACTACCACCTCTCTTAAGATAATGGGAAAATTAGGTGAAACCAGGTTTTACAACTAATGTACCAGATAAGTTCTCAGTTTTTTCAGCCAAGCTATCAACAGAGTCATCTGCGGGATCTTGAATTACAACCTTCTTCTTTTTCTTCTTTTTAGTAGGATCAAAAGGTGCTATCTGCAATCACACACAAAAAAAGGCTCAGTATGATCTCAACGACATATCAATTTGAAAATCGATGGAAAACCAATTAACTGTTTTGTGTTGTATAATTGGATGTAACTGAACTATTTACGTTAACTTGTGTATTCAGTGATGATATAAAAAAAAATCCAAGCTATGCTTGAGAAGGAAGAAAGATTCATGTATAATTGAATTAAGAATCAGTCATTTTCAGCACTTCCTAATGAGGAATACATGCTTAAAGACCAGTGATACTATTGACAAAATCCGAGCAATCCGAACTTTCACAAAGGAAGAAAGATCCATCTATAATTGAATTAAGCATCCATCATTTTCGCTCGGCCACTTCTAATGAGGCATGCATGTTTGAAGACCCATTCGTTCAAAGTTCAGAGGGCAGATAATTGTGAATGTTCTGATGCCCAGTGAACTGCTAATATTAAATTACCTATTTGCCCTATTATCCGGAGGTCAGTATCTCTGAACCAAGCATCAAGAGGTATACGAACGTAAGGCCAAAGATTCCTTGTGCAGATATCATGATTTGTTATTTCTCTTTGATGATGGATGAGCTCACTTGCACCTTTCATTCAACCGTTGCTCTCCAGCCCTACTACCACCTCTAAAATGAACCATGAATAGAAAATCTTTCTGCTAGTTGTTACATTCCACTAGCAAAGAGAGGGAAGAAACCTGTGTCTTGTTCTCATGCACATAGATTACTACAAAAATCTTCATTGATGTTATTCTAACTTCCCATATGCATATATAATACTACCAACAAAGAACGTTAATGTATCTATGTCTTCTCCACTTTTGCATGTTCAATAAAGAAGCCAAGGCAGACACTGTTCGAGCAAAGATGACTTCATACAACTGGGAACAATGAACATATGGAAGCCTAAGCACTTTGACTTGACAACAAAAATATGAATATTCTCAAGGATTTAAGTTATAAATTGCTGACATTGTAAAATTTAACACTGTCAATATACTTAAATCATTTGTAAAAGGTTGCTTATCATCTTTTCCAGGTTGCAAATCTATGTCTATTATAAACCTTTACTGATTGCATGGCTTTAAAAATTGTGTAAACATTCTTTGCCAAAAAAAAAAAAACTAAATCCTAATTAGGGATTCTGATTTAATGTGCCTTTTTGTTGGGTAACACTCTTAAAGAAGTATGCAAGCAGCATAGTACCTAAAGCCAGGAGCGTACAAACAAAAAGGCATTACCAAGAGATGATGCAAACAGATAGAGCAAATACAGAAACTTCAAACAGCAATACTCCAAGGAGGAACACATAAAGAGGAAAAGCTGAACTTACATCAGGCACCACCTCGTTTTGATTCTCCTCTTCAGCCATGACAGCACTAAGATCTAAACAAATACGAATTAACAAATTAGTGAGCACATATATCAAAAACAACTAAACCCTAAATCCTTAAAAGTAACTTTCTAGATGCACAAAGAAACATAAAAACTTAATGTAAAATATCACAATCCTCGAAAAACAAAGAAATCATAACAATAGCTCCAGAATCACTTTGTTTCAGAAAAAAGGAAACATGAACGCAATGTGTATTATTGCTCGCAGATAACCCTAAATTTTCTACAGGCTTTTCTAGATGCTAAAAAAATACATAAAAACTAATGCAAACTATCTCAATCCTCAAAAATAGAGAAAATCATAACGATAGCCCCAGAAATTCACCTTGTTTCAGAAATAGAAACATAAATGCAACGTGTATTATCACTCGCACACAAACCCTAAATCTTCTTACTCCTTTTCTAGATGCTAAAAAAATACACAAAAACTAATGCAAACTATCACAATCCTCGGAAAATAGAGAAAATGGTAACAAATGCTCACGTAATTCACCTTGTTTTAGACACATTCACACAGACAGAGAGACGAATGTAATTTGTATTATTACTCGCACATAAACCCTAAATCCTTCTAACTAGCTTTTCTAGATGCTCAAAATACATAAGAATTAATCCAAACTATCACAATCCACAGCAAAAAAAAAAAAGAAAGATAAAACCGTCAAGTCGCTGAAAAAATTTAGCTTGTTTCAGATAAATTCACACAAAAATGAAAAAAAAAATGGAAGATAAATTTATGCGTATTATCCATACAAAACAACAAACTATGCGTATTATCCATACAAAAACAAGAAGAAGAAGAAGAAGAAAGTAAGAGAACAGAAGCTAACCTTTCAATCGGATGATTCGTTTGTCTTCGCGGCCGATGGGACGCAACTTTTTCTCTCTTTGGATTTGGATACTGCAGGGAGAGTAGTGTGCCTATCGGCCTTTAAATATCTCAGCTTTGGGCTTCTTACCTTGGGCCGCTAGGCTGTTGTTATATAGCCCTTTAGATATCAACCACGAACTCTTTAATTATTAGTGTAAAAAAATAGTGAATTAACATGTTTCCTTTTAAGTACATTCTTTTATCAGTTTTTTAAATATTTTAAAATAACTTAATCCTAGCTTATAGTTTTTGATTTATTTTGATTATTTTAACTTAAAAATAAGTGCTTATATTTATTTTTTTGATTTACTCAAACACTCAAAAAAATATTTAAAAATTATTTTGACATAAAAACATTTAAAATAAGTCAATCCAAACGAGTTCTTCCTGATATTTATATAACTTTTAGCCGTATAGTCATTGAATAGGTTGATCCTAACGTGGATGGAAAGTAATTCAAAGTCTTTCACCTTTCTTTTCCTTATTTAAAATATAAACATTTTACAAATGAAATTCAAAGTGACATAATTATAATTGACTTCAAAATACTAAAAATATTAGCCAAGTTGATCTTTTAGTATTTTAGATATTTAAGTCCTAGATATTAGGGGAATAATTATAAATAATTTTTTCGCAAGCGAAGTGTATATAAGATTCATTGGGTTGTTCATTTAGAAAAAATAGTACTTCAATTTCATCGATTTCCACACTCTTTTTATATGATTCCATAAATGATTTTTATGTATTGAAAAATTTGTTACCTTTAAAATTTTCATATTAGTCTTGATGGCATATTCTTGGTATAGTCACGAGATGTTATAAAGAAAGTGGACCACAAATTCGAAAAATACTTTTGATGACATGTATCAATTTTTTTTTTAAAAAAAGGAAAATATTACGCTAATTAAATATCATTACATAAATGAAAAAAACAGATAGCATAACTATAATATGTTAAGAAATGTTTGGGCAAAACACTAGTTTGATCAACTCATAAGTATAGTATTTTATGTTTTTATATGTATCGAAAAGTTACTACAAAAGGTTTGAGTGTTTCATGTGTATCAAAAGTCTCAAGGGGATGGATTCCAATATGTTATCTCATAGAACCTTATGTGTAAAGGCGACGGTAAGATTTGAATTTTATAAGTTTGAATCATAACTATAATTTTTATCGAATTTATTGGGCTCAAAATATATTATACGTACATATTTAATTAAAAAAATAATTTAACACAAATACATAGTCTTAATTAAAAAATTTATGTGTTCAAATGAACCCATAGCTTATACATTAGATACGCTTAGATCAGTAATAATCAATACAATATATAAGAGAAGAATAAGGTTTGAGAGGGATAAAACACGAAAAAAGACTTACGATATATACATCAAATCATATAATCACTCTTCAAAAAAAGTTGAATATTGAGTAGGAATAAATATTTCCACCTAAAACACTAGTCGTGCTTGTAAGGGTAATGACATGTTTTCATGTCTCTATCAGTTGAAGATAGAAAACATTATGACTAGAAAAGTCATACAAATTTGGCTTCCTTAAACTTAACGTGCTTGTTTGGTGGAAAAGTTTGAATTGTTTTCCTTGAAAAAAAGAGAGAAGACTTAGTAGGAAACTACAGTCTTTTTGGATTTTAATTTTCTTGAATCTAATCATCAAATATTTTCAAACTTTCTAAAACTACTTAGACTGTGTTTTGAATTTTTAGGTCTTCCACAAATAATGCATCTCCAAATAATGCACAAATTGTCTGTTGGTGTCCATATTCATGGGTCATATGCATCATGTTTTAACTTTTCAAGGATTTTAAATAAATTTAAAATTTGATATCAGCGTTTAAATAATTTCTCTGTTATTATTTTTTGTGATGGAGATTGACCCCCTATAATTTAATTCTAATTACTTTGACCTATGTTAAGCTTAATCTAAGTACTGTAGTGTAAATGTGGAATGGTTCAATCTATTTTTACTTTGTCCCATAATTACTTTGACTGCTTCAAATTCTATGTTTTAATAGATTTTCTGTGAGATGTTCATTTTAATTCTTAGCTCTTGCCTGTGAAAAGTAATATATACTCTCTTAAAGAAAACATTTTGAATATTCCATAAACTCTTAATTATTCAAAAAGAAATTAAGATATCAAATTTTGTCTTCATCAAATTAAGTTGAAGTGATCGATTATCTCGGAAATTCCATAAATGCTTGTGATATTCACGGAGAGATCAATGTATTGTAAGGAAATTCAAGTCATCCTACATTTGAGAAAGATCAATTTATCGTAAGGAAATCCAAGTGATCCTATATTCGAGAAATATACTATTCCATTCGTCTCTTTTTAGTTGTCACGTTGCACTTTTTGAAAGCCAATTTGACTCATTTTTAAAGCTAAATTAGATTAAATTAAATTGATGTTTCAAAATAAAAATTTTAATATTCAATAACTAATAAAAAAAAGTATTATTGATTGCAACATTTTTATATACATAAATATGATGAAAACTGCGACAAACATCAATAATATATGTTTATTATCTTTTATTTGTAATAATTATGATTAATTTTCATTACTATAAAAATTTATTACCAACATCACATCAAGCAGACAGACAACAAATATATCTATTCAATAAAGTGCTTCAGACAAACTAAGAAAAAAATAATAACAACATTTTAATTGGTTTTTAGTATATATCCTCATGTTTTTCTTATGACAATTATTTGATAATAAATTCTATTCCACTGTAATATACTTTTTAATTGTTTAAAATAAAGGAATATATACAGTAAATATGAAGTGGATTTGCCAAAAGAAGGGACACATCAAATGTGTCAATGTCCTTGTTGGTAATATTGTATTGATCAATCAAATTGAACATGTCAAAAAAAAATATCAATTGAATAATTCAACTAAGTAATAGACTAAACTTAGTTGATTATTATTATATTGATTATATATTATTTTAGGGCCCTATATAATTTGTTATTTGTGAATCCCCAATAGTCAAAAAGTCATAGTCTCAACTCTTTCCAAATTATAGTTTCATAATCTTAGCAATGAGTTTAAGTTTAACATTAAACTTTGAAATGGTAATATTCCCTTTAATTAAAAAGAATAATGTGTATATGCAAACTTTATTTTTATCTTAAAGAAAAATTTTTTTTTAATAAACAATCAACTCAAATAAAATCTTTAATTAGACAAGTAATAAGAATATATAAGTTAAAACAATCATCAATTTAGATATAAATAATTAAATAATTCTACTTTTCCAGCATCTACGAGCTTAAGTTCTATATAGTAATAATTTATTTGAATAAAATGATACTTTAAAAATTCATTTTATTCAATTGCGATTCTTGTATGCGTGTATCTTATTTTAAGATTATTAAAATTTTTGTATTTAAGATATTTTATATCATAATTTTTTTTTAAATTATTCTTTTATAAATTTGCATTTAAACAAATTATACCAAACCACAAATAAAAACTCATTTAGAAAATAAAGTCGACAATGTACCCAACAAAAGTCATATCATTGTGATTGAACAATAAGTACTTTTTTATTTTAAATCAAGATATCGAATATAAATTTTGATATAAAATTATCTTTATTAGAATATATTTTATCTCTTAATAATTTTTCCTTTGAGCTTAACTGCAGCTTTGTCGTAAACAGTAGCTGCTTCCTCTGGTGGATCATAAGTTCCCAACCATACCCGTTTTCCCAGGTTCGGGTCCCGAATCTCTTTGAATAAATATCAAATTAAAAAAAAAAATCAGACAACCTACTATAATAAATAATATTATTAACAAATTCTCTATTATATTATTCATTTATATAAATTAAAAATTCCGATTGTAATGAGTGGAGTACTTAAAGTGGAAGGCGGCTAAGTTGCTTTCCGATCTATTTGGTCACCAACCATGGGACCCACTGATTCCTATTTGTTCATACTTATCTTCTTTTTTCCACCTTTTTATTTATTAATTAGTGTTTTTTTTTTTAATATTTTTTCGTTTCAAAATAATTGTTATGTTTTATTCTTATCATATTACATTGTTAAAGAGTTACTTTTTTTTTTTTAACTTAATTAATTTTCTTTTCAAAAGATATATTTATTGTTGTGGCTGAAAATACAATTTATTTTGAAATGGAGAGAATATTGAAGTTTTTGATTTGTGGATCTTTTTTGTTACTCGTTAGCCGCCCTGATTTTGTGGTTGTGCTATAACATTGATAATTCAATCTTCTATTTGTCTATAGCTACGTGTCTCACCAAGGTGTCACCTATATAGCTTGAAAATAGAATACCAATCGCTCAATAATATTGATGCTATCCAAGGAGACATCCAATGAGAAAAATTAGCATGTATAAATTAATTTTTACAACTAAATATCATCACATGAATTGGAGAGAGTAAAGGAAGTGATTGAAATTTTATAAGCAAGGTTTGAAGAAGATAAATTGTATGCAGATTTTATGTATATTATAGAGATAGAGAGCTTATTTTCGAAAAATCTTCGTCTAAAAAATCAAGTCTAAAGAAAAAATTGACTACTAATAAAAAGTAAATGATAGTATGAAAATATAATAAAAATAACAAAAATAAGACAATTCATGATTATACATGATATAAAGACACGACTTCATCTACTAATCTGCCATATCACAAGATCACATCAATCTAATCCTACTAAATTATTAGCCTTCTATCATAATACGTGATCTGTACTTCTTCTATCAAATTAAGATACCAATTTTTTAAAGAGTAAATCTTATGGTCAACTTGTATCCACACACATTGACAAAGTAACACCACCAACAACAATAATATATCCAGTAAAGATATCACTACCAACTCAAATATATCACTACCAAAAGCAAATCATTAACAAAATAGCAGCAACAAAAATAATATATCAATGAAATCCCACAAGTAGAGTCTGAGGAGAGTAAAATGTACATAAACCTTACCGCTAATCCACTATCTTATAAAAATAAAGAGATTATTTCCAAAAGAAACATTAACAAAATTATTTCCAAAAGAAACATTAACAAAGTAACGATTTGTATAATTCAATTATTATCATTAAGCTATTTTTGATAAATTTTCAATTTTACATTTTTTGAACATAAAAATATAATTTATTTTATCGAAATTATGGCACAGACTGGAAAAATACACACATTCCCCTTCACTCTCCTTTATCTTCATAGTTAATTAACTCTATTCCACCATACAAAATTTTCATATTACAATATTCACTCACAATTAATTAAGAGAAAAATAGAAATAAAAATTTCTCACAAAGTCTTCTCGTATAAATAGATATATAAATAGATTGCTAATCACTATATATATATTCCCGCCAAAAATGCCACGTCATCAGTAATTAACCAGTGACCCCTTCTGTCTAAATAGACGAAATAGCCCTTGCTCAACTATCGAGCTTCAAGGGCAAAATCGTCAAAGTCAAACTCGCCGAATTCTTCGCCGTAGTATTTCTCCGACATGGAAAAATCCGGCAGCCGGAAAAATGAATCAACGTCGAACCCGAAAGCGTCGAACCCCAGGTTATCAAACGGCGCGAAATCATCGTTACGGAGCACCGAGGTGGGTGACAAAGCGACGTCGTTCTCGCTTTTATCTCCTCCGTCGGTAGCAGACTCCGTTTCCGTTTCCGTTACCGCTACCGTTACCTCCGCCGTTGTTAATACCGGAAAATTGGTAACGGCGTCAGGACCTTTGAGCTTAACTGCAGCTTTGTCGTAAACAGTAGCTGCTTCCTCTGGTGTATCATAAGTTCCCAACCATACCCGTTTTCCCAGGTTCGGGTCCCGAATCTCTGCTGCCCAACGACCCCACGGTCTCTGACGAACGCCTCTGAACTTTTTCCGACGAGTGACGTCAGAATCCGGTAAAACCGATCTTCGTTTTCTTTCACCGGTCAACTTGGGTGACGGCACGAGGTTGATCTCCGTCACGTGTCTCTTCACTCTCCGTATAGTATTTCGGCCTTCATCGTCGGAAGAATCTGTAGCATCAGCATCAGTAAGTATAATCCTCACAACTCTCTGCGAAACCTTCGTCTCTGAATTGGGTTTTTCAGTGTACTCACAGACATGCTTGTTTGTAGTTACTATGTGTTGGGTGAATTTAATGACCGGAGTTGAAGTTTCCGCCATGGCTATACTAAAAACTTAAAGTTACACTTCGATTTGAGAATTTTTTCAAGCAAACAGAGCAAAGAAAAAACATTAAGAAAACACCATCATCGTCCAAATAGTGTGAGAACTTTCATTTAGAAGAAAGAGTGAGTGAATAGTCACCGCTATTACTGCATAGAAAGTGAAGTGTAGAAAAAGTTGCAGAGTACAAATATAATGATTCGAGAAACAAGTTGATGGGTGGAAAAAAGAAAAAGAGAATAATTTCTTCGTTGTTTTGGCGGGAAACAAGCACCAACTCTCAGTCTCTCTGGATAATTCTTCTTCTCCAATGGACTAAAGCCAAATTGGGAGGAAGAAAGAGAGGAAGCAGAGGAAAGGGGAGTTTTGCTCAAGATATATAGTGCATGGGGTATTGACTACTGCCTACTGTGCAGTAGTGGACCAGACTACTTATTTTTTTGGGGGAAATATTGAAAATATCGTTAAACTTAACACAAATTATTATTAATGATAGTGTTAAATTTAAATATACTATGAGTTAAATATATATTTAAATTCTTGTAAAATTAAAGAATGTTTTTTAATACTTATAGTAGATTGAGGTTGTATTTTAGTTTTATTAGTCAATTAGAGAAATGTTTTTAAGACTGTCAATAATACAAGGGCGAAACTAATAACTTATGTCAAATTCAGAGATGTTATTCAGAGTTTTTTTAAAATATATTTTTTTTATTTTCTTTAATTAGAGGTCTTAAATTCACTTTAATATGAAACATTTTTTTGAATCTATTCTAGGTGATGTAAATTTAAATTAATTTATCTCTAATATAATTATCCAAAGTTTCAATAAAAATCAGAAAAGAAAAAAGGCCCCATATACCACGCGGAGATACCAGCTTGGGTGCCCATTTGGATCCGATTCCACACTGGGACGTGCAATGTGAAACAGAACAAAATTTTAATTTGGATTTAAGGTATATACTTGACATAACAATATAAATAAATACTACATATTTTAAGTTAAATACATGATATAATACACTTTTGTTTTATTGTTTGTCTATAAGTTGATAAATATTTTTCAACTTCCAGCTTGAGATCGTGGGTTTGAGTTATCAAGAAAGCAAAAAGGATGAAAGTTCTTATAAAGTAATCAATAAAAAGTTAGCTTTTTTTGTCAATGTGAGTCTTGAGTTGTAAGAGGTCAAGTGTTCTATTCTACATAATGATAAATTTGTCAGGCAATAGCCCATGTTCCAGCCAAAGGTCCATAGCCTAATTCTATGAAGGAACAAAAGTAAAATTACATCTCAGTTCTCCCCTCACTAAATTCAACAAATAGATATTCACATATTTGAAAGATCTCGGTCTTTCTAATTCTAATTGGAGAAAGATTAGAATTATAATCCTATTTGAAAAATGATTGAAATTGTTGTATTTGGAGTTGGTTTTGGCTTAAGGAAAAAACAACTTATTATCTATAAATAGGATAGCTTTTGAGAGAATTAACGATTGCTCACTATTATTCATCTTTGAGAGATATTAGCACATAAGAGAGGTCTGTGAGAGAGCTTTCAACAAGAGAGAAAAGGGTGTTTTCCGTAGCAGTTTTTCCTCTCCGACCAGCAGCCTTCAAATTGCATTTACCGATTCGTTAACCGTTGAATAGGGCCGAAATTTTGACTGAGTGTTCCTAACATCTTATTCTTTGATTTGAACAGTTGAGATTGGATTTGACGATCAGTAACATCTAATTTTGGATCCCAAACAGTAGCTCTGATTTGGATGTTTTTCTTCTTTTTTTTTTTTGTCAATGTAGCTATTGCTTCTCCTTGCTTGACAATTGACAATTGTTGTGCAGTGGGTTGATTATTTGAACTTTAATCTCATTGACGAAGTTTCAATTCTCACCTTATAATCTGCTTCGCTATTTTCGTTTTAACTCGTACTACTGTGTACTTCTTGAGTTCTAAGAATGCACGAAACAAAGCCTGATGGATAGTCGGTAGCCATGAGTTCTACACTCTCGACTAAAAAGTTTTAGGATTTCAAATTCTTTTTTTAATATAAATATTAGTTTTTTACTTGACTAAAACAGGAGGAGCTTCTTTACAGCTGCTGATTTTGGACATGTCAAACACCCCCGCCCCCACACCCGGCAGCCCCGACTTTCTTTTCTGTCTTTGTATTTATACATAGCAGAAAGTCTTTGGTCTCGCATTTTGCTTTTTACCTAACTTTGCACAATTTTCTCTTTATTTTGGAATAGGAAATTATGAGGAAGCCTCCATTTTTGTTCTCTAGGCTTCTTTGAGGTTTTATAATGAGTTGAGGTCCTACCTTCTGAATAATGATAATGAAACCTCGATATCAGTCCACAAAAGTATTATAGAGAAATAAGGGGGGAAACTATTGTGAAGTTGACACATTTTCTTGAATTGCAAATTTCCAACAAACCACACCTTACCCTTAAATAAATCCAAGAGAAGGATAAAGGAAGTTATTCTCTTGGGAGACAACAATTTCTTACTACTTAGCATATTATATGTATATGGAAATTTTGCTTTTTGTGTCATACGAGTTTTACCTTGGGGAAAGAAAGACAATCCACAATATTAAGACGTTTGACGTGAATAAGAAGCAAAGAGAAGAAAGACCTGATAGCACGGCACGTGAATCTAATCTTATAGGCTTTAAAGACTTGTTTGCTTGTAAACCAAGTGACAATCATTTGTATATATAGTTTTCTTTATTAACCAATTCTTGCACAATCACCCTACCCCTTCTAATTTCAACTACTAACAGACAAAAATTTCGCCGCAAAATAATGCAACTCCAACATACGGAGCTTCCTAATTGCATCACCATACTTTTGACCCTTCTCGATAGTGACCCACACACCAGCCGCACATTTACAAATGGCTTATTGACACAGTGCTTACGTGTGCCTACCTCTTCCGAAATTGAGGGGATGTGATAAGAAAGTTAGCACAATAACTTCATAAGCAAACGATTTCCAAGATTAAGATAATGACCTCAGTGGGTATTAGAGTCAGACCCCCTTACGTCCTGCAGACGGTGGTTCCCAGATTTCAAGAATCATCAGCTCAACCCTACACATTAATTAGCACCAGCTGAGTCGTCACGCCTCTTGCAGGTGTCGTAAAACGACATGACCAAAAGCCTTGAATCGAGAGCCGCCGATATCTTGGCATTCAGCACGCTGTGATACACATGAAGCGATATCTTGTGGAAGAGAGCGGCAAGCCATCCTCGTTCACCTACAGAGATTTTCAAGAGCCTGCTTTGTACAACTTATGACATAACAGATCACAGGAAAATGGTCTCATATGGAGAATGGGTGCGGTTTAATCACTGGAATTTCGCCATTCAAAAGATAGCACCCATACAAGACATTCAAATAGACGAAAAAGTAGGAAGGAACAAAAGTAAAATTACATCTCAGTTCTCCCCTCACTAAATTCAACAAATAGATATTCACATATTTGAAAGATCTCGGTCTTGACAACCTTGACATGATCAAAGAGTCTACATAAACTGATTTTCTTACCAACATTTTGTTCGTTCATTCAATGCACAATGAAGACATTGCACTTAGGAGTGAAAACAAAATGAGATAGTTGAAATTAAAAGTGTCTCAGACAATTTCGCCGTCATCCCATAGCATATTTTTGCGTCCAGCTACGAGCAGTGGTCTCATACTTGGCTCTGTCAGTCTTGTACATATGAGCAATTTCTGGAACAAGTGGATCGTCTGGGTTTGGATCTGTCAATAGAGAGCAGATGGATAACAGGACCTAAAACACAAGAATAGCCTCGTCAGACAAAATCCAATAGACAATTGAAAAATAAGAAAGAGAAGCTCTTCCCTGCCCCTTTTCCAGAAGGTTTAGTGGTGACTGATACATAAACTGATTTTCATCACATTATCGAAAGTTTATAGAAACATGCAAACAAGAGACATCAAGCAAAACAAAGAAAATAAGATAGACAAATTCAATTAGTCGATTATCTGAGAGTTGTAGGTATATCATTTCTGGAGCAAAAAGAGCAATCTAGAGTGGCAGGTATAAGATTTTACAGCAGTAACATCTCAATATAACCAGTAAATTATCTTCTCACTTAAATTTAAATCTGAACACCCAAACCTCAACCCAGTAACTCCATACAAAATATGCATACGACAAAATTTAGAAAATAAATCATCTGCATCAACATCAACTAGATAGAAAATGGAAGACAGAAAAAGACAAAATGTGCCATAAGTAGTTCACCTAATTTCTACCAAAGATTTAGCAGAAGTGAGAGGAGCAAGTCATTACATCAGCGATCAGACAATAATAAAGAAAGTACTTGTCTAATGGGAGCCCAAATGTCAAATGATATCACACTTGACTTTCTTTATTAAAGAAATGAGCATGAGACTTTCCCTTTTTTTCCTTTCTTAATTCTAAGTGGAATCATCAGTTGCTAAGGTGCTATTTGAAATATGTCAGTGGGTGAAAAGGAAAATGACAATTATATTATTTAAGGCAAGCATGTTTTGACGGGCATAGTATGATAAATATCTCTTTATTAATAAATATCTTTTTGATTTCTGTTACTTTTCTCTGGACTACTTTCCCTTGGGCGGAGGATCTTTCAGAAACCACCTCTCAGAGGTCTACCTCAGAGGTAGAAGGTTTGCATATACTCAACTCTCCCTTCCCAAATTCCACTGTGTGGGATTATACTAGGTATGTTGCTGTAGTCGTAAGTAACTGTTTTTGTTTAAATAAGTCACTATAATGTTTAGTTGTTGTTCTTTCTTCTTCTAATCTATCTCCCCCTCCTGATCGGCATTCTCGCTCACATTCGCTCTTCAAATACAAACATACCAGTCTAAACCAGCCTATTTCCAGAGCATGCTACATTAGTAAAGCCACAGTATAACTTGCCAACCACAGCTTTCACATTCATTTATATTGACATGAAGCTTATTCTACTAAATATACTCCCAGGTAGGATTATTTGGCCTACTGTAAAGCCATGATTCCAATGGCTCGAAGTCCTTAATTATAAGGAAGAAGATATCAAGTCCTTAATTATAAGGACATAACTAAAGTCTATCACTCTCCACCAAATCATATCACGCACCACTGGCATCATCTGCATTTTGTTAAATCTAGTTTCTGGCTAGGACTCACCTTTGTAGAGAAATCTGAGACCAGAAAAAAAATAGCAACATTTAATGGGGCACAAACAACCAAGATACAAACCTTAGATATGGTCAAAGCCGGACTCCATTGCTCTTTAAGGATATCCAAACATATACTTCCATTGCTATTGATGTTAGGGTGGAAAACCTTAGTTCTAAATGCAACCTGAAACAAATAAACAATAAGAGGATCAACCTTGTCTGATCACAACAACCCACTCAGCAACTATTAATCAACCACATTCTCAAAATTGGCAGAGAAGAACTCATCCGGCAAATTTCAAACAATGCCGGAAACAAACAATATCCTTAGAACCAACAGAAAAACCATGAAGGCAAACCTAATCTAGCAGTACACAGATGCCAGCCATTTTCTACATTATGTTGTGTGGACTCTGTGGTGTAAAAACTAGCATACTTATGGGCATGACCAAACAAAATGGACAAAATTTTTATGCCCATGGTGATCTATAATCTTGCACAGCACCCTGAAGTATCCGCTCACTCTAGCACCAGAACATAAGAGAGCTGAGAAAAGACAAACTTTTCAACAAAAAGCTTCAAATGTCATAAGATAAACTTCTCAACAAAAGGCTTCAAATGTCATCTCAAGTAGTGGAAAAGATCGTAAGGAAGTTACAGGCAGTAGTAACTAGTATCCAAGGATTCCGGAAATTTTGCAACTAGTATCCAAGGCTTCCTGAAATTTTCCAAAGGTACATGGAGCTATTTGTCAATTTGAGTGTATTCCTCAAAGTATGTACATGGGACTTGTTATCTCTGCGGCTTATAAACCAGAAAACCATCTGCTGACAAACAAAATGTCAGCATTTCAAATGCTAGTGCTCTCTCTGATCCAGGGCTGATGGCAGCATGCCAAGGTGAACTCCACATTCTACTAAAAAAATTAGAGATGGCAAAGTAGGCAGTAATTTGAAGTTAATATCAGCCAATTCTATCACTACATATGCATATGGACACAGCTAAGCCAATGAGGTGCTATCCATGAAAGTTACCGCTGATTTTAAGAAAAGAAGAAATTATATTAGCAACCACTATGCATATATTAAGATGAATTCAGTTGATTCCTTTGTATTTGGTTAAATTCATGCAAAACGACACACTCTAACTTAAAAACAATAAATAATGTAAAGGAACAGACACAGATCTGACGAGGATTCCTTAGAGCATAGGCCTACCTTTGGAGGCTTGAAAGGATAATCAGGAGGGAAATGGATTGAGACCAAAAATACACCTCCTGCATAAGGGCTATCTGTAGGCCCCATGATTGTTGCTTGCCAATGGAACATATCCTCAGCCACTGGACCTGTATTTAACGAAATACGTAATTTAGTATTGACATAACAGCCATATGATCAAAGTACCCACTTTAACAAATGTGTAATCACACTCACCAAATTAAAGTCAATCTTAAATCTAAAAGAACATAGCAATTCCTCTGATAACATAGCAATTCCATGTCAGAGGAATGACAAATATACATTAGGAGAAGTACAACAAAAAACGATACACAAATTTGACATACAATTATAGTTAACATTCACAATCTTCAGAGTGCCATATATTGAATGGTAACTCTCAGAAGTGAGAAAGAGACACCAGTATAAAGATGCAATACAACGAGGGTTGTGCACGAGATGGTCAGACACCACTATCATATAACAAAAAAGTAAAAGCAAACAATAAATATAAAGATAACCAAATCTGCATTCAGCTGCTGTCGCTCATAACGGATCAACCTACTAATGATGCCACTAATGTTCTCTTCATAATAATTAAGTGTCCAAGCTTACTAACAGACACCTTGAGCAAACAAAGAATACCTGCTGCCTCCAACTAGTACATGTATCTTATGAACTTGTCCACCAAAGCATAGACAAATGGGAATAATTCACCTAGTTCACAACTACTGAGATTTGCATGTCACTACTCCAACTCAGCTACCGCTGGCGGATAATGCCACTAATTTTATAGAAACAAGCATTTAAATCATGCAACTCTGCTAGCACAGAAACAGAAAACAGATTCAGCTGTTTACTAAATCAGACTTGTTCCAAACTTAGCAGCATTAGCCAAACGAAAACAGCAGAAAACATGAGAAATTCAACCACGACCTAATTACTGGTCTTCAGCTAACAAAACTAGCACATAAGCTCACCAATGAGAGATGGACAGCAAAATAGGAGGTACAGCCGACATACCAGCGCTGCATGATGTGGGAGGATCCTTCTGCAGATCCTTAAGCTCCTTCAGTATGCGCTTCGACGCCATAAATCAGCCCGTATGCCTTCAAATCCAAGCCCTAACCAATTATAAATACAATTATTTTTCATCAAATTCCACAGATCTCCGAATTCAAGTAAAGTAGAAAACAATTACACGCACAAATTAAGGTCACATAATCAGAAAACTGAAGCTTATCAAAAATTAAACAGAAAAAATTACGAGATCTAACGGATTGTTCACGTGAAAAATCCTAGATCTTCTTTGTTAACATTAATATGCAGACAAGTACCTGAAGAAAGAAGAAAGTTGATAGAATTCACCAGAAACAGAGATTTCCAGAGCTCGGATTAGGTTTTGAGCCAATCCTTTGGAAGAAGAGGTAAACCATAGTCCCTTTGTTACAAACTTCAATTTATACTAACAGATTTTCCTCTTCAGTAAATTCCAAAAAAGGAAATAAGAGAAGTAATAATTTAATTTTAAAATATTTATTTTATTTATAAAAATATACATGGTAATTTTTGTGAAAACAAATTACTTAATTTAATTAAATAAGTTTAATTTTGGCGTGAATAAATATTTCTTTTAATTGATCTTTAAATTTCCATCAATTTTAGAAATATTTTTAATATTTCTCTCAATTTTTTATTAAGATTCACATAAAAATGTTAATAAATTAGGCGGACCAATCAAATATTATTCCTACTTTACGCATACGAAATGTTATTCGTAGACATTTTTTAGAGTGGGGTCCAGAACAATGTTCTAGAATAGTCTACTGGAGTCGTAATGTGCACATAGCTTAGGTAGCCACTTTTAGGACCAATGTTTGAATTTTAGCCAGTGTTTGTAAATTATTAAATGTTTAACGATGAATTAAAAAGCGGGAAAATATTGCTGCTGCTTTTTTACAGGCAATCAAACAGTAGGAAAATATCTCCTGAAGTTTAATTTTATATTATGTTAGTTTATTTTTAAAAACTTTTAACTATTTTGTTGTTAGGTTTTCCGGTTCAAACTCCATGATTATCAACTTTTAGTGTCATGAAGTTCGATTTTATAATTTCTACTATAGAGATAGTGTGCAATGAAGTTCAATTAAAAAAAAAAGAAGCAAAATTCGATGCATTAAAGCTCCTACTATGCGCTGGATCCAAAGAAAGGCCTGACCACAAGGGTCTATTGTGCGCAACCTTACCTTGCATTTTTGTCAGATACTGTTTCCAAGGTTTGAACCCATAACCTCTTGATCACATGCCAGCAACTTTACCAATTCAATAATAGAACTATATTAGTTGCATGATTAGTGATAAATGTGGAACATATTCTATAAAACATATAAAAACACATTATAGTATAAATCCTTCATTAGACAAATTACTTGGTGTTTGATTGACAGAAAAATGATTTCAATACCAAAATCCAAAATTGTTTGGACATATTCCACAGTAAATAAGTGCACTGCAGACTGAATCTTAGAACAAATGACGAGAGTTCTTACACCAAAAGAAAAAGGAAGATGAATTGTCTACTATATCTCCTAAGGAAAACAAATCCACACTTTCATTAGATACATTTGTCAATAGGATTGAATGAGAAAATTTCGGGAAAGAAAACATGTATATTGTTGTACTGGGTAATCGAATGGAATCAAATGAATTTCAGTACTTACAAATTGTAAGTCAGAAATCCAAGGAATCAAGGGATATGCACTTTTGAATCATAGGATCTATTCTCTTTCTGAAGAATGCCTGTTTTCAGAGTTAGATTGCCTGACCTCTTCAATCATTCTTACAACCTCCTCCATGTTAGGTCGCATGTCCGGGACCTTTACAACACATGCCATAGCAATTTGCAGCATCTGTACCATCTCTTCTTCAATGTTTTGAAATCTCATCAAATCGACGTCAAAAACCTCTGATGTCCATTCCTCCCTGACAACTGATTGGACCCACCTAGGAAGGTCAACCATGTCATCACGAACAGGTGATTGCACTGGCTGCTTACCAGTAAGCATCTCGAGTAGTAAGACACCGAAGCTGTAGACATCTGATTTATGACTATACTTTCGGGTTTCTATCACCTCAGGAGCCCGGTACCCTGGATAACGAGGTGGGGCTGCAGGGAAGTTCATTATAGGGGCTAAACCAAAATCTGAGATACAAGCTTCCATATCTTGCTTGAGTAGGACATTTGAGGACTTAATATTTCCATGAGTAAACTTCGGACCACCCATTGAATGGATGTGGGCAATCCCCTTTGCTGCTGCAAGAGATATTCTAACTCTCGACTCCCAGTCCAGTGGAGTTCTTCCAGGAGTCCTGTTTCCTAAATCATAGTGGGGTTTGATAGGGATTAGAGAACAGAAATATCAGCAATACAGTTTATCAAAAGAAAATATATATATATCAGCAATACATAATTTCATTGGCAGTATACATTGATAAGTTTATGCAGGTTAGTGAATGTGGATGATTTCACTTTTCATGAAGTCTTGCAGGAAAGATAATAGATATATCGTGCATGAAATTTTTCAGAACTAGCAGCTTTCCAGTTAGAAAAACAGCAAGATAGTGCGAGTGATAAACTACACTTTGCATGGACCAGTGGTAGCTAAAAGGAGGCAGGCAATGACAAAGGGCGAAGTGATCAATAATATTTAGGACATTACATGCGCGCATTTTGTATTGTGTTAGGAGCTTACTAATAGTTGTCAATGACAAAGGGCGAATCAAGTTACTCTATCAAGCACTAATAGAGAAAGGAAATGATGATTAGACCATATGATGCCTTACCATGCAAGAGCATTGACAAGCTGCCCATGGAAAAATAACCATACACCAGTAGCTTTTCATCTTTGGAGTAATAATAAGCACGTAAAGGAACCACATTTGGATGCTGTCCAACTCTACCAATAATTTCCATCTGCTGTTCAAAGTCCTTCTTTCCCACTATGACTTCTTTTAATCTTTTAACCACCACTGTAGATGACTCCTCCAAAATAGCCTTATAAGCAGTTCCGAAACTCCCCTTTCCTAGCACTTCAGCTGAGGCCCTCAATAGGTCCTCGAGATCGAAATTGTAAGAGCTGCCTTCAAAGAAAACCAGCTTATTTTTGTCAGGTTCTTGCACCCCACTACCGAACTCTTCCCTCGGCTTTTCACTCCTTCCTCCACCAGAAGATTTCCCTTTCAGCACACCTCTGCCATCGCCCCTTCTCCTTTTCAGGCAGCACAAAACCAGGATCGCAACTAGTAGCAAGATTAGCACAACCCCTCCAGCAGCAATAGCAAGAATAACTCCTAGTTTAAGTTTCTTTTTTGAGCTTTTTCCTTGAGTGTTTGGGGAAGGTGCAGGTCGGGGAGGGGAAGGGGATGGTGGTGGAACAGTTGAACAAGGATTTAAGGGTAGTCCACACAAGAGTGAATTCCCCACAAAGGAGGAATTTGGAAACTTTTGGAGGGATAATGGAATAGAACCAGTAAGATTGTTGTGGCTTAAATTTATATGCCTTAACCTTGGAAGAGTGATATTGGGTATGGATCCAGAAAGCAAGTTATTCTGGAGGCTTAAACCAGTTAGCCGAGACAAATTCTGAATTGTTTCAGGAATCTTACCAGTGAAGAAATTATGAGATAGGTCCAAAACATTCAGTTTATTTGAAAAAGAAGCAGGAATAGGTCCAGATAGGTTATTTTGCTGTAAGAAAAGGTATTGGAGAGAAGGAAGTGAAGTGATAGCAGAAGGAAGGTTTCCACTAAGACGATTGGATCGAAGGCTGATAATCCTTAAACTATCCATCTTCCCAAAACTATTTTTTGGAAGTGGACCAATGAGTCCAACTCCTGGAAGTCGTACTTCCACCACATGGGCCCCATCATTACTACAAGTAATGCCTACCCAAGAGGAGCAGATAGGAGTGGCAGGATTCCAATTGATCTTCCGGCCATGTGGGACTGCTGCAGCAAAGTCAAGAAGGGCTTGTTTGTCCGAGTTTAGATCACCAAGGCACAGCGAAAGAAGAGTTGCTACAACAAAAAGAGAATGTAGCAGTTGACTGGTGTAGTAGATTCTCATGAGGAAACCTTCAACTGATTGAAGGCCACTATGCTGCCAGTATTATGGTTGTCCTGGAATAATACAGTAGATAAACAACTTGAGAACCAAACAAACACCAAAGAGAGAAGGAGAGGATAAAAAAAGACATTTTGACATAGCAATCATCAGCAGTCAAAGACTCAAAGTTATGAAAATATCCTCAAGAAATAAGTCTACAGATGCAGTTCTGCACTAAATTTTCATGAACTAAAACTGGATGACTCCAAATAACAATTAATATGTGTCCAATTAATGTTTCTGTTTGCACATACGTTCCAAAGGCACTTAGCAATGAACTAGACTTATATAATTCCTTATGAGTGCCAAATAGTAATTGTTGTACATTTACTAATTTTTCACCATCTGCAGAAGAAGATTAATAAAACTAATCATGTTCTCATGGAACCATAAAAAGAAAAAAAAAAGTCGGTCAAATAACATAATATGATGAAAGCTTTGCTGACTTAGTTAAAAATCTTATCCACCATACTAACAAAACAGAATTACTTCAAAAGCTATTCAATCTCATATTCACTGGTATCAAGAAATAAACAAATGCAAAAGAGAAACGGGAAAGTAAAACCAGAAAACTTGCAATATCACTTTCGAAGCCAAAAGCAATGAAAACCTTATTGTACAAGGAAGTGGGCAAAAATGTTACGGATGGACGAATGTTTACACCTAAATTAAAAAAAAGATGCAAAGAGATACCGAACCATGTACAATATTAAACAGCTCAAAACAGAAGTATTAGTGTGATCAGAAAAGAATATAGTAGAAGACGAAACACACACAAAAAAAATTGGTTCACAAATATTCCATTTTTGATTTCATGAACAAAGAGCCTTGAAGTAGAAGAGCAAGAGCTAATACATACAAATAGCTAGCACTTAAGTATTCTAACATGATAGTATTTACTATTAAGTGAAGGGAAGGAAAATAACCACTCCTTAAACTTAAAGTCAACCTGGGACTAGACTAACCCATTTAATTACAAGTTTTCCACCCTCGTGATATTTATGTCAAACAGAGTTGGGTTAGCTGGGACTATTGAACAACCCCAAGTCATATGAGGTCCCACTAATAGGGAATCCTAAGCTTCCATTTGACAAATATAATCCAATGATACAGTTAAGAAGGATCAACAACATTTTCAATTTTCTCAATTCTTTATATTTCCACATTGTCAAAGAAGCAAACTGCGAAGGCCGAAGAACATACATAAATCGAATCCTACTATTTGTATATAGTTAAAATAATTTTTTATATGTATATAGTAGATATTGAACTCCTATGACTAGTTCGTGTGGCTATTTTTCAGATTTTGAACCCCCTAGTGATAATCACGCCACTGATCGTACTATGTATAAAAATTCAACAGATGGTGAATCCCTTTGGTTTTTATCAGTACTTTTCTTAATAATTTCAATCAACTCACTGAAAATCCTAGCTCCGCCACTGTTTAACACTCCTCCACTCAATGGGTCTAAATTTCTGCTGAATTCAACATGGATTTCCTAATTATTTATTCATAAATAAAATTTAAAAGCTACATACAAAAAAAAATATTAGAAAACCTTGAAGAAATGGAGTTCAAATTTTTTTTTAAAAAAAAATTGACTGTTCAATCTAACAATGCCAATCAAACTGGAACCAAAGGAGCAAACAGATCTGCCTCCAAAATTAGCAGAAAACAAAAAAAATCGAGCTAAACAAACACAAAAACATAAAATTCAAGAAACATACAGAAGACGCAGTGAATTACCTCAAAAAACTAAAAAATTCGAGAAACCCTGTCAAGTTTTAGGAGTAATGCTGAGGCTGTGAAGTCAAATTAAGAGTAGCCATGAACCTCAAATGGAATTCATCGAGTTGCAGTAACCACATTTCGACCCGACCCGTTTAGCTTGAGCTGAAGGAGTAAAAGATTTGGATCTGTGTTGAGTACAAAGTGAAGAGTGAGAGGTGGAGAAAAGGTAAAACGGATTTTCAGATTTTCAGGATTTTTGTAATGAATATGTTTCTTCTATTTTATAAATTAATTTAACACCTAACTCAACATAAATGTATTTTATTTATGTCTATTTTTTTAATTTAATTTTATGTTGCTGAAATAATACAGAGAATAATTGTCTGTATTGAAAAAAATACTCCGTTTGAGAAATACTTGCACGCCCAGGAGACTCAATGATAAGCAAAGACCGACTTTTTTGGTGCCGTTGACCAATACGTACTTAGCAACCAAAAAAAAAAAAGATTTGGTTAAATGATTTAATATTTTTTTTTGTTACACTATTGTAGGCGCGTCCCTAATTAACGAAGACTCTCAAATGTTAAATCTTTTTTTGATTTTTTAAGTTATAACAATCCCTATTTATAGAGGACTTTTCCCAATCTAAAACAAAGAAATAAAACTTATTTTTATTCAAAAAAAGAAACTAATATGTATCCTATTTTTATTAGAATTAGGATTTTAAGTTCTAGTTAAATATGGACACTATATGGATCACATAATTAATTACCGAGACTTCTTATTATGGTAATAATTCTAATTAATTTAAATTATTCTTATCGTAACAAATTACAAATTATTCCACTAAAAATTCGTAATTGGAATCCTCTGTTTATATTTCAAAATTTTTCATTAAACATTTGTGTAATTCCTCGGGTTAAGATTATAGATATTAATCAATAAATTAAATTAATAACGAATTTAATTTAATGATTAATTTGTTTTAGAGCAATACTAACTTATTTCATGCACCAGATTCATAAATTTACTTGTCGGGTATCCACATGAAAACTTATAAGCTTATCATAAAAGAGTGTATCTCTATATTAAGATATGAATTTCATCGATAAACTAATTATTTCATCAATATATATTATTATCATTCAATTTATCAAACATATTAAACCACGATGATATTTGAATTTTTTTTAAGTAATAATTTAATAAAAAAACTACAAAGAGAATACTTTTGTACACTTTTTTGGGAATATAAAACATATCTTTAATGTTAACACGATATAATTCACAAATAATATCAGTGATTTACTCCATTTGAATTACCAAAACAAAGCTACCTGAAAAGTTTATAAAAATGGTAACAATAATAAAAATAAATAAATACATAAATGTACTGTGAAGTGAAGTTTGCACTTGTGAATGACAGTTGGATCACATGAAGGATAGGTTGGCAATTACAACCCCCTTTTAGAGGTGGAGGTGGATGGTTGAAGGCTTAGTTGGTGTATATTTAATGCCATAAACGTTACTCACTTCAATAATTACGTAAAAATAAAAATAATGTATTTCGTGTAATTTCATAATCTAGACTAAGAAGAATAAATTGAATTCTACCTCTATTTGTGTGAGGCAGAAAAGTTATTTCTGATAGATTACTAGTTTAAAAGAAAAGAAAATAAAATAAATTTTATTGAAAGCATTGTTTTGTATGTATAAATTCAAATTTAATCAAACTTAAATATCAATACTAAACACTAGATGGGAAATTGAGGAAAAAAACATTTTATTTTGACCTAATATACTTGTCTTTTGTCATTTGGTGAATTCTTATGAGGATTCCCTATACAAGCACTCTGTTTGCTAGTCATGGTTGAAGAAACCAAAATGCCCAAAGGAATAAGAAAGAAGAGGTCGAAAAGAAAAATACAAAAAACAAAAAGAAAGAATGAAGCACATGGTCCCCAATAAAGCATGTGAAATTGACATCATATATTAATTTAATTAAGATAAGGTTTACTATTGGACGATTTTTATAAATTTATTTTTAATATTATATTTTTTTTATGAGAGATTTTTATTTTCATATATAAAAAATCTCTATTTTTATTTTTATATATAGAAAGTATGAAAAGATTATTTCTTTTATTCAACTGATATAAATGGTAAATAAGAAATTATTTTTATATTAATATCAGAATAATTTTGTAACACTGCACTTAGGCAACTGTCAAATCGATCAATTTAAATTTTGCAAGAGTGTGATATGAATAATAGAAAACATGCGTTGAGAAATCATACTCAATCACCATCATATTATTGATAATTTGGTGACTCAATTATTCTTATGATAAATTTGAATTTACAAGGAGGAGCTATTACATAGACTGCATGTTATTATCTGGAATGAAGTTTGTGTTATTACTAGGGATATCAAATAGATGGATCAACTTAATTTAATCCATTTTGATCTTTCCAATGTAGCCCTTCTATGGGTATGTTTGGTTGGTGAGAGAAAAATATTTTTTTTAAAAATATTTTTTATTTTTTTTATTATAAAGTAAAAAATACTTTTTAAGAAAATAATTTCTAATATGAAAATTAACCTCAATTCAAAACCTTATCCCCACACTTAATGTGAAACCCAACTTTAACTTCTAACCAAGATTTGACTTGCAAATTTAGACTCAACTCAGGATTCGATAATACCAGACTTTATACTTAACTTTTAAATAATTTTGATTTTTTAAAAAAATATTTTTAAATTTCTTTTTCGTGTGAGTGGGCGGGTAGGGCTTTTTTCTTTTTTTCCTACTTTTTTTGGTTTTTTACTCTGATCTTTTGGATGTTTCACTTAGGTAAACAT
>DF357214.1:322164-333250 GCA_000787875.1 Solanum virginianum | reverse complement strand
TGAGAGAAGAACTGAGGTGAAAGCCACAAGAGGAATTTAAATGTAAATTAACACTCAGTTCACCAGAAGTCTGTTTATTTGATTAGAAATTTGCATGCTATTATATGAATAATGAATGAAACGATCCCAAATTAAAAGGTTCGAATATAGATTATTCATACAGCCGATCTCATCATTGATTGGATTTATTTGATCGAAGTACTTACGAGTAGACGCCGACGAGAGGACCGAGCAAGAGAGTAGCGCTGATCCAATTTTCAGAGACTTTGTGATGGATTTTACCGGGAAGGTCCTTCCATAGACCTGGCATAACCTTCTGTTGGAATGGCGACAAAGCGTAAACAACAGCTTTCAGTTTAACGGGTTGTTTCCCCATCTTTGCTGAACTTCAATGGTGATTTCTCCGATCTGTATGGAATGAACAATCTAGGGTTCGAGATTGAGTGAGACAATGATAATTGGAGGTGAGTTCTTCCAGAAAATTCGTTTGGGCTCAACAACTGTAGCCCATCTCAACTTGGGCCGATAAAATTAGACGCATGAAAGGCCTCTTGCGATTATAAGGAAACTTAGCTACATAAAATATACAATATTTTGAAAAGGGGAATTTTCATAAATAGCATCGGTTTGAAATTTAATATGACCAAATAACTATATTTTACATAATTACACACATAACTTCGGCTATGTGACCTGAAGAGGGGAATAGAGGTGAGCAAGATCGAGAGAGGGAGGAGAGAGGCGAATTGTCTATGTATATCTATTGAATTGGCATTGTATATCTGTCAAAATAATTGTATATATGCAGTTGGTATACATATGTAATTGTATAACTGGAATATCTAGATAATAAATAAAAAATGTGTTTAAAAACAATAAATAGTTTATAAAAGAGATTAAAAAAATAATTATTCCGCAATATTATTTGGAAAAGTAGACTCAAGTATTTAAGAATTGGAGCGTGTATTAGATGAACTAGCAACCAAGTAATTAGATGTGTTTTAATACACATTATGTGTTGATTTAGGTATGTAAAGGAAATATTAGAGTAGTTTGGACATGAAACGTGTACAAATATGATAGTTTAGATGAGTCTTTTTCACTTTTAAATTAATGACAAAAATGGCTAAACGATGGCTTCACTAGTGAACTGCAGAAAATGCTTCACATCCCAACATGGCTCCTAGTTGATAGTTAAACCAAAGTGCTCATAAGAGCGTTGAAAGATCATGTCTCTAATACTATAAAAATTATTCAATAATAAATATGGAAATAAACGAGAGTTGATTTTATAGGCTATTTACAATTAAATTAATCTTCATTTTATACCTAAAAAATCGAAAAATATCATTTTGTTTTCTATTTATTATATAAGTAATCAAGAAATTTTATTTATTCAACAATAAGTGATGGAATGTCTATTAGAATTTTTTTTTGAAATAAAATTATTTAAATATACTAAATATGTTTCTTTCTTTTTTGAGACTTATCTTCCGCTTATTTATAGATTGAAATAAAATTATTTAAATGAGGTAATTAAGAACAGTCGAAATAGCTTGGAGGCTCCTCTATTTGTTTCATTTGTCATCTCGATCTTTATACTTCACAAAATTGCCCAAAATATTTATTTTGAACAAGTTTAAGTATCTAAATGAAACTCTATAAAAATATTGGGGATGAAAATAATAAACTGAATCTCTCAATTTATTGGCCAACATGGATAGCAGCAATAAGCTGCTGGGTAAAGGGTGACAAAAAACACGTCAAATTTAGGTTGTATTTACGTATCTACCATATATATGGTAACATACTCTAATTTTTTGTTAAACTATATTAACACTCTTAATCCTTCTTCTTCTAACCATAAACCCCAAACAAATCAAATAATTTTATCTCTTTTAAGCTTGAATCATGAAGTGTATATTCATATATGGATTTTTCTTTGCTTGCATTATTGGATTTTTGATGAACCATAAGCCTGACCCTGAACCTGAAGAATAGATTGTTGCAGAAGATTTCGTTACAAATACAACAATATCGCCATTTTCAACTCAAAATTGTCACTTCGCGTCAATTCAAGGAAGAAGATCATACCAGGAGGATCGAGGAGTGTGCAACGTAGATCTTAAAATTCCTCGATGTAGAGGTACCAATGGAATCAAAGAGGAGAACATTAGCATTGTCGCAGTTTTTGACGGTCATGGTGGATCAGAAGCTAGTGAGATGGCGTCATGGATTTTTTTAGATAAGTTTCCAGAAGATTTACGGCGTACAGAATTCCAACTATATGGAGTTTCTGGAATCGTCGTTGGTTAAAACGATCGAAGAAATCGACGCAGAATTCACCAAACTTGCTCTGGCGTACGAACTTCATGCTGGATCTACTGCAGTTGTTGCTCTCATATATAACAAAATTCATCTCTTAGTTGCCAATGTCGGCGATTCGAAGGCGTTTATTTGCTCTCGAAAATCGGCCAAGGAGTTAACAGAAGATCATAATGGATATCGATTGGATGAGAGGGCTAGGGTTGAAGCTTCTGGAGGTAAAATCAATTTTTATACTAATTCTGTTCCTCGTGTCAATGGCAATTTAGCGATGACTCGAGCTATTGGTGATGTTCCTTTGAAAAAATATGGAGTCATAGCTACTCCAGAGGTGCCCGATTGGGTAAATTTAACTTCAAAATATGAGTTTTTGGTTGTGTCATCTGATGGAATATTTGAAAGCTTAAGTCCACAAGAAGTGTGTGAGTTCATATATGAAGCAGAGGACCATTCAGATTTGACATTATTGGCTAAACAAATTGTTCAGAAAGCTTTTTCTGAAGGCAGCTGTGATAATTTATCAGTTGTTTTGGTTCCCTTATGATTAGAGATCTCTAGTAGATGATTTGTCAATTTTTTGGAACTTCCCATGATCTTAATATAGGAGTTTGTTTATCCCTTTTAGTTTCAATTAATGAGATTCATTATAATTATGCATGATTTCCTTAAATTATATGTTTTAGAGATGATTTGAGATGGAACCAAGAAAGTTAAATTAGTCTTGTTATGAACTATGATCATGAATAAAAAGAGACTTCACTTAATTTTTATGAAAATATTTTATTATGATTCATGAAAGTCCTTAAGAATAAATGAAAGACGGTGAAAGGATTTTCTCACTAAATCATGGATTCAAAAGTGTGGTAAGGATAATTCTCACATTTAATTAAATTATCAAGGTTTTAATTAGCTACTCTATTTATGATGACGACTTAATGATTTCAAATGATCTATAATTTTCGATTTTGTTGGAATTTAATTTAGTATCGAGAAAACTTGAGGTGGGGTTCAGTTTGAAAGATGTGTTATCTTTCCAAAGGATTCCTTGTAGCAACCTCTTGAGTAAAACTATGTGCCACCACAGGCTTTATTCACCTAGCTAGTAGATCAACATATAACTCATGATGTTAAAGATTCTCATGGAGTCCACCTGGGCAAAGTAGCCTCTCTCTTCTCCGATGTGGGAGTGACATCGAATTTTATATTATAGCTCGTATGATCTTATTGTTCCTTTAAGGTTGATATTCCACAAAATAATTAAGTTTATGTAAAGTTTTACTATGACTTTATGCATTGATTACATGTTTTTTTACTTATGATTGATCTCATGCTTTACTATATTACTTTATGTTTACTCATGCATATCATTCACATACTTAGTGCATTCAAAATACTAATGCATACTTCTTTAAACTTATCATATTGGTCATGATTGTATTTTTACGTACATTATTGCTTGAGACACATGTTAGTAGACACATGTTGGATCTATGGTGTCTGTGCTGTCATTTATTTCATACTAAATATGTTTCTTTCTTTTTTGAGACTTATCTTCCGCTTATTTATAGATTGTTAACGATGCTTCTTACTTTATATATGCTTATTGATATACTAAGATAATTCGGTTTCGATCCTTTAGGGTTTCGATCATCGTGCCACATTTAGGACTAACTTGGATCGTGACAGTCTAACAATGACTGACAACAACTCAACCGATATTAATTAGACGAAAGAACCAACAAACAACTCAATTAACATTATAGGTGCAATTTTTTCCTAGTGTCTGATTGAACGTTAAAGTAATGGCACAACGATCTTAGAAAAAGTATCATTTAGAAGCAAAGAGATGAGTCCCACACGCAAGTTAGCAACAATGAAAGAATGAAGGAAGGAAAATGTCGTTTAACAATAAATAGACGAGTGACGAATAACACAACCAAACAATGAGTGACAACTCTGCCGACATTAAAGCAAGCTCGGAAACGTAAGCAACTCGATCGATATTAAAATGAGCTCGGAAACAACAAACAACTCGACCGACATTACGTAGACCAGAAAAAGACAAACGACTCGATCGACATTAATCAGAGGAAAGAAAAAAATGTCATCTTGCAATAAAGAGAAGCTCAATTGGCACTAATTAGACCCAAGGAAAAGTGTCTTCTAGCAACAACAAGATGAGTGATAAGGTTGCATGCAATAGATCTTGTAGTCGGACTCTTCCTCGGATTGTGCTCATAGTGGGAGCTTTAATGTACTGAACTTGTCCCCCCCCTTTTTTTTAACGAGTATAAGTTAGTAACAATCAAAAAATGAGCTACAACAACTCAACGTCATTAATTAGTCTTTGTTCTTCCCCAAGAGACTACAAACGCTCCTTGTCCTAAGCCCCGACATCTAGTTACCATTGCACATCTCCACTACTTGCTTTTGCGCTATTAACACTTGAGACGTTTCTTATCTTACACAATAAAGACAAAAAATATGAGTTTATGCAATACTTATGCCGGTAGAAGGTGATAGATACCCCATAAAATTAATCAAGATGCATAAACAAATCAACCACACAAAAAAAAAAAAAGAAAAAGGGCCCAAGCAATCATGGATTGGATGGTAGGACCTACCACCGGTTGGATGGTTTTAAATCCATATCATGGGGTTTACATATAGCAATCTATATTTAACATAGGATGAAATAAATTACAACTTACAAATCCCAAAAGGAAAGGAAATCACCCTTGTCAACTAGCTGTCAAAAACAAATAAATAAAATAATCATTCTACTTCAACAACAAACAACTAGAGTCATCAAAATCAGTTTTGAGGTTGTCTTCAATCTGCTGTCTTGTCATTGTCACATACTATTTCTACCACATTAAGGCCACAAAAGCAGGCTGCGTTTAGGTGCAGATTAGCATTCAGTCTGGAGACGCGAAGGAGCTGCACAAACGCACCACGAATAGGAAAAACCATAGGATCCATCACCAACCAGTTTTTGCTCGCTTCATCCCACTTGAACTAAAAGGAGATATACTACCCCTTGGTTGGGGGCTCTCTTCTCTAAAGTTGTTATTCAGCAAAGCAAGTTCTCTAAGCTGTTGCCTTTTATATAAGTCCTGCGACTCGTCCTGCAATTTCAGGCAAATGGACATGAAATTAGCAAATATGATTCCTAGAAAAATCTCAAAACCATAAAATGGTTGTCATTTCACACTAGTTTACTTACCTACCTTTCAAACTACTGTACATTCTCAACTCTCTTGGTAACTCACCATGTCAATTCAAACTAAGACTATCAGTTTGACGTCGAGGGAGTAGTTGCATTGGACCTTTCTCCTATGGGGATTTAGTTCTAAGAGTACTTAAGCACCATCTTACGAATGAAACAAAAAAATATATGGAACTTACAAACAGATCATAAGATTATTTATGAAGTGCAAATATTTATCATGTATTGTATCAGCTGTTTGAATATGTCAACTCTTTCAGTCTGTCCATTTCAATTCATGATTAAGAGCCACACAAGTACAAAATAATGAGTGCTTTGTCTGCAATTGCTTAGAGCTGTATGTGTGAGTCAGAACGTGCTTACCACAGGCGTGAGCAACTCTTCAATAATTTGTCTAGCTTGTTTCAACCGTGCATCAACTATATTGATCGGTAATTCTGCCTCAAGTAGAACATGCAGTGGCTCATTGAGGTGCTCATAACCTGGATGGCCTCTTAGACTCTCCTCCTACAATAATATAAGACGAACAAAAGCATAAAAAAATATAAGATGAACACAAATACAAGCAAAACACCCAGTGCAGCGCAGATATAAAATGGAGGACAGAAAACTGTAGAAGTGCATCATAGAGAAAGAAAAGCCTTCTTATAAGAATAATGGGACGAAAAGCAGGACAGTGTGCAGAAAATGTCCAATCGACTTACCTTTTCAGCGTCTTTTATTGAACCCTTTCCTCTTATAAATACGCGACATCCAGTAGATGCTTCCACCCGCTTCAAAGAATTACCTCGAGGTCCTAAAAGCCGTCCAACAAAGTTGAACTGTGACATGAGAAATGTACGATTTCAGTGCAACTGATTTCTACTGCTCAAATAATTTGATAAAATATCAAAATATCTTCAAACACATCCCTCTGCAGTCTACTCCCTTCCTCCATCTCAAGTCAGTTACTAATTATGAGTAGCCATCACAGAAATATTGGGACAAATTAGCATCTCTGGGAGTTGAACTTGATATTTTCAATATTACGCAGGTTTTAATGTGACATGTACAGCATCATTAAATGTTACATCAGATAATGCAAACCTATCACTTCAAAGGTAAATCCATAAAGAAATAGATGGCAACATTAAACGCTATCAACTGTCACCAAAGTTGCTTACATTTGGATATCTGTCAACAGGTATATCCAAACGCAACACCCGCTTCGCGACAAATGAACTTGGACTTCCTGGAGAAGCTTGCCAGTCAATGGGCCTTCCCTGTGATCCACCTAATCTTGGCTGCAAAATGAATTTCAGGGATTTCAATACAACCAGGAAATCATTAGGAGTACAAGAAGCACAAGAGAGAAAGAAACACCACGGGGAGGATGTCAATGAGCTCCCATATCTTCCTGGAGCAGCGAAGAATAAGATTAAAAGAAAAAAACAATTAGTTTAGTTCAACTAAATAAGCGAGCATTTGAAATGTCAGTTTCTCTGTTGATGGATTTAAGCTGCCTGTATAACTTCTAGATTGCCGTCAACCCCCTGATCTAGAAATCTGAATTAGGTAATAAGAAATAAAGTTATAAACAGACTGGCTTCTTGATGGTATGAAGTGTTAGAATAGTTAAAGAAGAAAGGAAACAACGGATGACGTGTTTAAATTTCTAACTCAATCAGAAATAGAAAATGAAGTTGTTTTCTGTAAGCTAAAAAGGTAATCTTTTCGCTGTCAGGAAAGCTCACCGCATTTCATTATCCTATAAAATCTGTGCACAGGGGAGTTATACAGAGGAAAAAATCCCACATTATTGATTTCATAGTCGAAATATTTTGCACATAAGGTCAAGTCATCAAAACAAACAAACAAACTAGTAAAATGAGGTTACTTTAAATGTAAAATTTGGCAGCACCATCCAGGACTGGATAGGTTTGCACTTCGCGGTTGCTTCTTCCATTAAAATTTCTTTGTTCATCCTTATCGAGTCCCGGAATTTCAGCATTGGGAAGCGCCAAAATTTTGGCACTATCTGGCATTGGCGGTTGGCACTAGCTGGCGTTGGCGGTTGGCACTATCTAATTTCATCTTTCTGTAAAATTGTTTTTCCTATATTTTTCCAACGAGTAATAATTTTCCAAAACACTTAATTTAGACTGAAGTTAAGTCCTAATTCTTCGTTTGGCGGTACTTTCAAGAACTGAATCAGTTTTTCATTTCAATATAAGGAAAAAGATAGAGCCGGCCTAATCAGTCAATGTAATCCTGAAGAAGAATTCACCATAACAGTATGGCTCTGACGATCTTTAAGTAAATGTTATTCCAAACTCCTTTAGTCTCCACTCCATGTTAACTGACTACAATTACCATACACAACATGTTTCAATTAGCATAGAAAAACCACAAGCTAGCCCCTATTGACGGACACATAAGACAACTAATATAGAGCATTACAGAATTAGTGAACTGAAAATTTTAAAATTGTGCCTAAAGACGAGATAAGCATAAGCTAACCTCTTGAAAGGCGTTCCATCCATTTCCACTCCAGCCACCTAAACCTTTTCCTCCAACATGTTGCATCATGTCAAATGAACCCACAGGACCAGGGCTTCCACGCTGTAGTCTGTCATAGTCACTGAGAGCTTGGTTGGGAATCATTCCAGAAAGTCTAAATATTTCTGTCAAAGAGATTGAAACTAAAATTCAGAATTTTCCATTCAGAGAATCATTAAAGCTATTAAGAAGAACGTACATCAACTTTAACCGTTTCACCTGCATATGTGCCGACACAAGGAGACTAACCTCACCCCATTCAATTTGCTAAAAAGGTATTTATCTGCTACAAACATTTCTTTGAAGAATAATTAGGCCACATCCCAATCCGTGATCTATCTCTTTCAAAACACCATTGGACTAAAGTTCATGTGGAAAGGAATACACACTTCTCAATCAAAAAAGCTTATAATTACCTAACAGCTAATACTTGATCCTGCTTAATTTATTCCTGCGACGACACTGTTTAAATGAACAAAATCTAAACAATATACAACACATATCGCGTGTACCGTAACCTATTAAAATCTCATTTAAATTCACTCTTTACTACAAAAAATCTCTTCTTTTCCCTACTCTTTGAGCTAAAACCATACTGCAAGCCAATAGATTTGATCAATTTGGCCTAAAGTCTACCACTTTGTTATGATCCTTTTCCAGTCATAAGCATTTCTGGAAACAACAACAGAGAACTTTTTAACAGATTAGTGTACAGATTGACAAAACAGAGCATACAAAAAGCTTATAAAAGAAATGCACAAACAACTAAAAATTCAAGATTTAAACCAACCTTGATTCAAGAGTCGGTTGCATATTGGAAGAACTTGTGTAAAGGGTCCAAGTTTCTGCCTTTCTGCCAACAGCTCTGTCAAATACTGACTACAAGAGATTTTAAGAAACACCCAAAACCGAAACAACAGAATTGGTTAAACAATCAATCTTGCATAGAGTTTTCAACATCAAATTTCAAACCCCAAAAGAGGAAAAAAGCTAAAATCAAGAAAAAAATGATTTTTATCCATTACCTATCAACATCTTGGTTGGTCCTTATATGAGGAGAAACAGCTCTTGCAGGTGAGAAATTCAAATTGTGATTATACAAATTAGACATGAAGTTGAGTTGAAGAAAAGAGTCTGCAAACAAAACTTTTGAGCAGTGACAGAAAGGGGGAAGAAACTAAAGAGAATGGTCGAAGACAACCAACAAAGAAAGATGTTTTCTTTTTGGTTAAAAGAAAGAAGAAGAAAGCTTTGAATCAGTGAAACCCTGGAAAACAGGGGAGAAATAAATAGTGAACTGTATTTCTCTTGTCTTAAATAGGCGTGGGGCATGTACTAGCCCACGTTAGCAGCAACACTTCTTTTTGTTCTTGTTTTTTTTTCTACCCAGTGCAAAGCTATACGTAATTACGGTGCTGTGAATACGATTCTTTCTACTTGAAAAAAGAGATTTTAAAGTTTTTTTTAAAAAAAAAATTACACAACAAAAATTTAAATTAATTAATATGTAGTACATGTATAACGAATTAATTTTTTGATGAATGATATTCGACTAGCTATTATAAATTATGATCACACTATTATTGATATACCATATGAGTTTAGATTGATTGATATCGAAACTTCGATACAAGTATCTAATATGAATAGGAAATAAGGAATCATTTGGTGTAATGGATAAATGAAAATAATTCTGGGATAAAATTTTATTCCCTTTAAATGTTTGTTTGGTTGGCTTAGAAGGGATAACTTATCCCAGGACTAATAAATAGTCCCGGAATAAGTTATCCCTTCTAAGGAATGGTATAATAATCACATGACAAATTGTCATGAGATAAATTTATAAAATGACAAATGTACCCCTCCCTTTATCACTTTTTATACCTTATTTTGTATATATATTTACATTATTTTTAATACAATATATAATAATATTCAAAACCTTTGCTCCTTATTTTTATAATACTTCTTCATATTTTTCTATTAAAAAATTACACTTTATAGTATAATTTTATTGGCTAATTATTATGTTTTTCATATTTTGATTTTTCATAAATCCTTCTTTACTTTAACAAACTTAAAAATGCAAGTTCTATTTGTAAATTAATTTTTTTTAAAGTTTTACTCTAAATGCATACAATATTATTATGCAAATGCACATCTAAAAATATTTAAGTTAAATAAGATGAGAGATTTATTTTAAAAACGAATATTGAATAACTAAAATTAGCAAAAAGAAAAAATAGATTAAAAACTAATAAAGTGAAGGATATTTTTGTAAATAAGCATTATATTCTTAAAATTTATCCAACACACCAAACACTCAATAAGAAATAACCTCGACATAACTTATCCCATTATTACTAATCCCAACATAATTTATCTCATCATAACTTATCCCATCATAGTTATATTCAAACCAAATAACCCCTAAAAGTATATCACTTAATATCCTTTTCCTCTTGAAATTTAAACCCATTTATCCACTTTATCATTCACTAGGCCATTAACATCACTTACTTTTTGAATTTATTATTACTTTTTTGAAAAAAACTTTATTAATCATTAAGCTATACTATTGAATTCATGAATCAATACTTAACTTCTGTGGATATTATAAAAGAGTTAACACTTTAAATTAATACTATAAAGTTAATTTAAAGATAACTATAACACCCTGTTTGGATAGTTATTATTGTTGTTCATAATATATTATATGTATTATATTATATTATTTTAATAAATACAATATTTGGATAAATTGTATATTTATTTGCATAATTCTACGGATCAATAATTTAAATGATAAATCTGAAAAAAAATGAGGTAGAACTACTATAAGATAAAAAATAAAATAAGATTATTATATAATAAGTAAATATAAAATGAGAAGAAAATATTAAGGTAATGATGCGATCACACTAAATCAATCATTACACAGCTTTTTATCATTATTTAATGATAAATTCAATGTAATAAAATTTAAGTAACGAT